>JBBHAA010002462.1:160000-380614 GCA_037953035.1 Aquarana catesbeiana
AGAGGAAACAGGAACAAGCCAGTCAAGTCGGGGTCAACACAGATCAGACGGGTCAAGGTAAGCCGGGTCGTTAGCAGGTAATCCAAGACAAACAGGGACAGGAACTCAGGAATACACAAGAAGCTGAAGATCATGCAGCAGTTGGTGACTGCTGCAGCAGGCTTTAAATAGGACACTGGCGCCTGGAGTCTCTCACGTATTGCGTGCGCGCACACTGGCGAATATACTGTCCTGGCCGTTCTCGCCCATGTGCGCACGCGCATGCACATTAGCATTAGAGAATTCACATTTGTAGATCCGCGATTCTGCTGGTCATTGATGCCAGTTCTCCTGCGGGGTGGTCCCTGACAGAAATGCTACAACATCGCCCTCTGCTGTTCTGTTTTATATATAACCATACAATGATACAAAGCTATAACAGCGCCCTCTGCTGTTCTGATTTATATATAACTTTACAATGATACATAGCTGCAACAGTAACAGTGCCCCCTGCTGTTCTGCTTTATAAATTATATATATATATATATATATATATATATATATATATATATATATATGCACATACATACACACACACACACACACACACACACATATATATATACATATACACATATACACACACACACACACACACATACATACATACATATACACACACACACACACATATATATACATATACACATACAAATAATCTACCCATCGATTTAAACCTTACAATAAATTTGCTGCTATATTTGTGCACTCTGATGTTCGACTTTATATATTTTTTACAGTGATACAAACCTAAAACAGCACCTCCTGCTGTTGGGTTATATATATAGAACCTTACAATAATTTAATGCTACAACATTGCCCTCTGCTGTTCTACTTTATATAAAACCTTACATTGGTACAAAGCTACAACATTGCCCTCTGCTGTTCTACTTTATATAAAACCTTACATTGGTACAAAGCTACAACATCGCCCTCTGCTGTTCTACGTTATATAAAACCTTACATTGGTACAAAGCTACAACATCGCCCTCTGCTGTTCTACTTTATATAAAACCTTACATTGGTACAAAGCTACAACATCGCCCTCTGCTGTTCTACTTTATATAAAACCTTACATTGGTACAAAGCTACAACATCGCCCTCTGCTGTTCTACTTTATATATAACCTTACAATGATACATAGCTGCAACAGTACCCCCTGCTGTTCAAATTTATATATAAAACATAAAAATGCTATAAAAGCACCTCCTGCTATTTGGTTTTAGAAATAATCCTACAATGCTATACCTTGACCTCTATCAACTTCATAAAAAACAAAAAAAACACCTGTAGGGAAAATATATATATATACACACACACACCCATATACACACACTAACATTTCACCCGGGTTCTTCCCACAAGAAGACCTCATCACAAGAATGGTGAAGTCACCCTCTGCAGCACAAAAGCCTAAGGAAGAATATGTATAGTTATTAACTATTTCTTCCAGTTTTTTTTTAAGTAAGCTGCTAATAATGACGGGGGGTGGGGACCTGATATTTTAATTGGACCAGGCATTTTACTGAACAATCCACTTTTTAATTCCTATAATCCAAGTAAATCAAGCAAGTCTCCAGATATGTCCTGCCACCCTTAGTTCCCTTCTCCTGCTGTTCACCGAGACCTCTATTGGGATTCCTAAATCACAACTCCACCAATGGATTATATTTAGAGTTAGAACCTTTGTCAGGGTTGATTTAGTGTCTGTGTCCCCACTGAGGAGATTTCACCTCACCTCTGGAGGGGGGTCACTAGGAGAGGAAGTGCTGGAATATTTCTTCTTTTTTTTTGCAGGGAGTGTGGTGTCAGACAAGGACCGAGCCCATACACAGCCCTCAGCCCACCTGTGCTGGTTAATGAGATGTGGGCTGTAAGTTAATGAGCGGTCCTTCTCTATAGAAGAGACACTCTCCAAGAAACTCTTCTTTGTCCCAATACAGGGTTAAATATTCAGTCACAGGCTGGGCGATAGGAGGAGGAGATTTGGGCTCCAGGGAGACCAAACCAAAACACTTTAATCGGTTTGTTGGGTTCGGCCTCAACAAGACGTGACTCAGCCTTTGTCAGAGCCGATACTGGTGGCCAAAGCTCAGAGCTAGGGACGCCGACACCCAACATACACTAGATGTCTACAGAAGACTACAGCCTTACCATTTTCTTTGCTGTAGGCCAAACTCGGCTTCAGCCTGGGGCACCATTGCTCAGGGGACTAAGAAATGCTAAGCCCATGTACAGGCTGGTGGGACAAGGCCAATGCTCTGGAGCTCTTGGAGCCACCCCTGCACCTGCAACTGGCTACAGTGGTCCCAGATAGAGGGGGCGTGGCTGGAACCAGAGCACACACTTGGCTTACATTGGTCTCATAGAGAGAGGGCGTGGCTTGAGCCAGGGAACACACTTGGCTTACATTAGTCCCAGAGAGAGGGGGCGTGGCTGGAACCAGGGAACACACTTGGCTTACAGTGGTCCTAGAGAGAGGGGGCGTGGCTGGAACCAGGGAACACACTTGGCTTACATTGGTTCCAGAGAGAGGGGGTGTGGCTGGAGCCAGGGAACACACTTGGCTTACATTGGTTCCAGAGAGAGGGGGCGTGGCTGGAGTCAGAGAAAACACTTGGCTTACATTAGTCCTAGAGAGAGGGGGCGTGGCTGGAACCAGGGAACACACTTGGCTTACATTGGTTCCAGAGAGAGGGGGTGTGGCTGGAGTCAGAGAAAACACTTGGCTTACATTAGTCCTAGAGAGAGGGGGCGTGGCTGGAACCAGGGAAAACACTTGGCTTACATTGGACCTAGAGAGAGGGGGCGTGGCTGGAACCAGGGAACACACTTGGCTTACATTGGTCCCAGAGAGAGGGGGCGTGGCTGGAAACAGGGGACACACTTGGCTTTTAGTGGTCCTAGAGAGAGGGGGCATGGCTGGAACCTGAGAACAAACTTGGCTTACATTGGTCCTAGAGAGAGGGGGCGTGGCTGGAACCAGGGAACACACTTGGCTAACATTGGTGCCAGAGAGAGGTGGCTGGAACCAGGGAACACACTTGGCTTACATTGGTGCCAGAGAGAGGTGGCTGGAACCAGGGAACACACTTGGCTTACATTGGTGCCAGAGAGAGGTGGCTGGAACCAGGGAACACACTTGGCTTACATTGGTCCCAGAGAGGGGGGCGTGGCTGGAGCCAGAGAACACACTTGGCTTACATTGGATCTAGAGAGAGGGGGCGTGGCTGGAACCAGAGAACACACTTGGTTTACATTGGACCTAGAGAGAGGGGGCGTGGCTAGAGCCAGGGAACACACTTGGTTTACATTGGTCCTAGAGAGAGGGGATGTGGCTGGAACCAGAGAACACACTTGGTTTACATTGGACCTAGAGAGAGGGGGCGTGGCTAGAGCCAGGGAACACACTTGGCTTACATTGGTCTCAGAGAGAGAGGGCGTGGCTGGAGCCAGGGAACACACTTGGCTTACATTGGTCTCAGAGAGAGAGGGCGTGGCTGGAACCAGGGAACACACTTGGCTTACATTAGTCCCAGAGAGAGGGGGCGTGGCTGGAACCAGGGAACACACTTGGCTTACATTGGTGCCAGAGAAAGGGGGCGTGGCTGGAACCAGGGAAAACACTTGGCTTACATTGGACCTAGAGAGAGGGGGCGTGGCTGGAACCAGGGAACACACTTGGCTTACATTGGTCCCAGAGAGAGGGGGCGTGGCTGGAACCAGGGAAAACACTTGGCTTACATTGGTCCCAGAGAGAGGGGGCGTGGCTGGAACCAGGGGACACACTTGGCTTTTAGTGGTTCTAGAGAGAGGGGGCATGGCTGGAACCTGAGAACAAACTTGGCTTACATTGGTCCTAGAGAGAGGGGATGTGGCTGGAACCAGGGAACACACTTGGCTTACATTGGTCCCAGAGAGGGGGGCGTGGCTGGAGCCAGAGAACACACTTGGTTTACATTGGTCCTAGAGAGATGGGGTGTGGCTGGAACCAGGGAAAACACTTGGCTTACATTGGACCTAGAGAGAGGGGGTGTGGCTGGAACCAGGGAACACACTTGGCTTACATTGGACCTAGAGAGAGGGGGCGTGGCTAGAGCCAGGGAACACACTTGGCTTACATTGGTCTCAGAGGGAGGGGGCGTGGCTGGAGCCAGGGAACACACTTGGCTTACATTGGTCTCAGAGAGAGAGGGCGTGGCTGGAGCCAGGGAACACACTTGGCTTACATTAGTCCCAGAGAGAGGGGGCGTGGCTGGAACCAGGGAACACACTTGGCTTACATTAGTCCCAGAGAGAGGGGGCGTGGCTGGAACCAGGGAACACACTTGGCTTACATTGGTTACAGAGAGAGGGGGTGGGGCTGGAGCCAGGGAAAACGCTTGGCTTACATTGGTCCCAGAGAGAGGGGGCGTGGCTGGTGCCAGGGAACACACTTGGCTTACATTGGTCCTATAGAGAGGGGGCATGGCTGGAACCAGGGAACACACTTGGCTTACATTGGTCTCAGAGATAGGGGGCGTGGCTAGAACCAGAGCACACACTTGGCTTACAGTGGTCCCAGAGAGAGGGGGCGTGGCTGGAGCCAGGGAACACACTTGGCTTACATTGGTCCCAGAGAGAGGGGGCGTGGCTGGAACCAGGGAACACACTTGGCTTACATTGGTCCCAGAGAGAGGGGGCGTGGCTGGAACCAGGGAAAACACTTGGCTTACATTGGTCTCATAGAGAGAGGGCGTGGCTGTTGCCAGGGAACACACTTGGATTACATTGGTGCCAGAGAGAGGGGGCGTGGCTGGAACCAGCGAACACACTTGCCTTACATTGGTCCCAGAGAGGGGGGCGTGGCTGGAGCCAGAGAACACACTTGGCTTACATTGGTCCTAGAGAGAGGGGGTGTGGCTGGAACCAGAGAACACACTTGGCTTACAGTGGTCCCAGAGAGAGGGGGCGTGGCTTGAGCCAGGGAACACACTTGGCTTACATTGGTCCTAGAGAGAGGGGGCGTGACTTGAGCCAGGGAACACACTTGACTTACAGTGGTCCCAGAGAGAGGGGGCGTGGCTGAAACCAGGGAACACACTTGGCTTACATTGGACCTAGAGAGAGGGGGCGTGGCTGGAGCCAGGGAACACACTTGGCTTACATTGGTCCTAGAGAGAGGGGGCGTGGCTGGAACCAGAGAACACACTTGGCTTACATTGGTCCCAGAGAGGGGGCGTGGCTGGAATCTGAGAACACACTTGGCTTACATTGGTCTCAGAGTGAGGGGGCGTGGCTGGAGCCAGGGAACACACTTGGCTTACATTGGTCCTAGAGAGTGGGCGTGGCTGGAATCTGAGAACACACTTGGCTTACATTGGTCTCAGAGGGAGGGGGCATGGCTGGAGCCAGGGAACACACTTGGCTTACATTGGTCCCAGAGAGGGGGGCGTGGCTGGAACCAGGGAACACACTTGGCTTACATTGGTCTCAGAGAGAGAAGGCGTGGCTGGAACCAGGGAACACACTTGGCTTACATTGGTCCCAGAGAGGGGGCGTGGCTGGAGCCAGAGAACACACTTGGCTTACATTGGTCCTATAGAGAGGGGGCGTGGCTGGAGCCAGGGAACACACTTGGCTTACATTGGTCCTATAGAGAGGGGGCGTGGCTGGAACCAGGGAACACACTTGGCTTACATTGGTCTCAGAGATAGGGGGCGTGGCTGGAACCAGAGCACACACTTGGCTTACATTGGTCTTAGAGAGAGGGGGCGTGGCTGGAACCAGGGAACACACTTGGCTTACATTGGTCTTAGAGAGAGGGGGCGTGGCTGGAGCCAGGGAACACACTTGGCTTACATTGGTCTTAGAGAGAGGGGGCGTGGCTGGAGCCAGGGAAAACACTTGGCTTACATTGGACCTAGAGAGAGGGGACGTGGCTGGAGCCAGGGAACACACTTGGCTTACATGGTCCCAGAGAGAGGGGGCGTGGCTGGAACCAGGGAAGACACTTGGCTTACATTGGTCCTAGAGAGAGGGGGCGTGGCTGGAACCAGGGAACACACTTGGCTTACATTGGTCTCAGAGAGAGAAGGCGTGGCTGGAACCAGGGAACACACTTGGCTTACATTGGTCCCAGAGAGGGGCGTGGCTGGAGCCAGAGAACACACTTGGCTTACCTTGGTCCTATAGAGAGGGGGCGTGGCTGGAGCCAGGGAACACACTTGGCTTACATTGGTCCTATAGAGAGGGGGCGTGGCTGGAACCAGGGAACACACTTGGCTTACATTGGTCTCAGAGAGAGAAGGCGTGGCTGGAACCAGGGAACACACTTGGCTTACATTGGTCCCAGAAAGGGGGGCGTGGCTGGAGCCAGGGAACACACTTGGCTTAAATTGGTCCCAGAGAGGGGGCGTGGCTGAAGCCAGAGAACACACTTGGCTTACATTGGTCCTAGAGAGAGGGGGTGTGGCTGGAACCAGAGAACACACTTGGCTTACATTGGTCTTAGAGAGAGGAGGCATGGCTGGAACCAGAGCACACACTTGGCTTACATTGGTCTTAGAGAGAGGGGGCGTGGCTGGAGCCAGGGAAAACACTTGGCTTACATTGGACCTAGAGAGAGGGGGCGTGGCTGGAGCCAGGGAACACACTTGGCTTACATGGTCCCAGAGAGAGGGGGCGTGGCTGGAACCAGGGAAGACACTTGGCTTACATTGGTCCTAGAGAGAGGGGGCGTGGCTGGAACCAGGGAACACACTTGGCTTACATTGGTCTCAGAGAGAGAAGGCGTGGCTGGAACCAGGGAACACACTTGGCTTACATTGGTCCCAGAGAGGGGCGTGGCTGGAGCCAGAGAACACACTTGGCTTACCTTGGTCCTATAGAGAGGGGGCGTGGCTGGAGCCAGGGAACACACTTGGCTTAAATTGGTCCCAGAGAGGGGGCGTGGCTGGAGCCAGAGAACACACTTGGCTTACCTTGGTCCTATAGAGAGGGGGCGTGGCTGGAGCCAGGGAACACACTTGGCTTACATGGTCCCAGAGAGAGGGGGCGTGGCTGGAACCAGGGAAGACACTTGGCTTACATTGGTCCTAGAGAGAGGGGGCGTGGCTGGAACCAGGGAACACACTTGGCTTACATTGGTCTCAGAGAGAGGGGGTGTGGCTGGAGCCAGGGAACACACTTGGCTTACATTGGTTCCAGAGAGAGGGGGCGTGGCTGGAGTCAGAGAAAACACTTGGCTTACATTAGTCCTAGAGAGAGGGGGCGTGGCTGGAACCAGGGAACACACTTGGCTTACATTGGTTCCAGAGAGAGGGGGTGTGGCTGGAGTCAGAGAAAACACTTGGCTTACATTAGTCCTAGAGAGAGGGGGCGTGGCTGGAACCAGGGAAAACACTTGGCTTACATTGGACCTAGAGAGAGGGGGCGTGGCTGGAACCAGGGAACACACTTGGCTTACATTGGTCCCAGAGAGAGGGGGCGTGGCTGGAAACAGGGGACACACTTGGCTTTTAGTGGTCCTAGAGAGAGGGGGCATGGCTGGAACCTGAGAACAAACTTGGCTTACATTGGTCCTAGAGAGAGGGGGCGTGGCTGGAACCAGGGAACACACTTGGCTTACATTGGTGCCAGAGAGAGGTGGCTGGTACCAGGGAACACACTTGGCTTACATTGGTGCCAGAGAGAGGTGGCTGGAACCAGGGAACACACTTGGCTTACATTGGTCCCAGAGAGGGGGGCGTGGCTGGAGCCAGAGAACACACTTGGCTTACATTGGATCTAGAGAGAGGGGGCGTGGCTGGAACCAGAGAACACACTTGGTTTACATTGGACCTAGAGAGAGGGGGCGTGGCTAGAGCCAGGGAACACACTTGGCTTACATTGGTCCTAGAGAGAGGGGATGTGGCTGGAACCAGAGAACACACTTGGTTTACATTGGACCTAGAGAGAGGGGGCGTGGCTAGAGCCAGGGAACACACTTGGCTTACATTGGTCTCAGAGAGAGAGGGCGTGGCTGGAGCCAGGGAACACACTTGGCTTACATTGGTCTCAGAGAGAGAGGGCGTGTCTGGAACCAGGGAACACACTTGGCTTACATTAGTCCCAGAGAGAGGGGGCGTGGCTGGAACCAGGGAACACACTTGGCTTACATTGGTGCCAGAGAGAGGGGGCGTGGCTGGAACCAGGGAAAACACTTGGCTTACATTGGACCTAGAGAGAGGGGGCGTGGCTGGAACCAGGGAACACACTTGGCTTACATTGGTCCCAGAGAGAGGGGGCGTGGCTGGAACCAGGGAAAACACTTGGCTTACATTGGTCCCAGAGAGAGGGGGCGTGGCTGGAACCAGGGGACACACTTGGCTTTTAGTGGTTCTAGAGAGAGGGGGCATGGCTGGAACCTGAGAACAAACTTGGCTTACATTGGTCCTAGAGAGAGGGGATGTGGCTGGAACCAGGGAACACACTTGGCTTACATTGGTCCCAGAGAGGGGGGCGTGGCTGGAGCCAGAGAACACACTTGGTTTACATTGGTCCTAGAGAGATGGGGTGTGGCTGGAACCAGGGAAAACACTTGGCTTACATTGGACCTAGAGAGAGGGGGTGTGGCTGGAACCAGGGAACACACTTGGCTTACATTGGACCTAGAGAGAGGGGGCGTGGCTAGAGCCAGGGAACACACTTGGCTTACATTGGTCTCAGAGGGAGGGGGCGTGGCTGGAGCCAGGGAACACACTTGGCTTACATTGGTCTCAGAGAGAGAGGGCGTGGCTGGAGCCAGGGAACACACTTGGCTTACATTAGTCCCAGAGAGAGGGGGCGTGGCTGGAACCAGGGAACACACTTGGCTTACATTAGTCCCAGAGAGAGGGGGCGTGGCTGGAACCAGGGAACACACTTGGCTTACATTGGTTACAGAGAGAGGGGGTGGGGCTGGAGCCAGGGAAAACGCTTGGCTTACATTGGTCCCAGAGAGAGGGGGCGTGGCTGGTGCCAGGGAACACACTTGGCTTACATTGGTCCTATAGAGAGGGGGCATGGCTGGAACCAGGGAACACACTTGGCTTACATTGGTCTCAGAGATAGGGGGCGTGGCTAGAACCAGAGCACACACTTGGCTTACAGTGGTCCCAGAGAGAGGGGGCGTGGCTGGAGCCAGGGAACACACTTGGCTTACATTGGTCCCAGAGAGAGGGGGCGTGGCTGGAACCAGGGAACACACTTGGCTTACATTGGTCCCAGAGAGAGGGGGCGTGGCTGGAACCAGGGAAAACACTTGGCTTACATTGGTCTCATAGAGAGAGGGCGTGGCTGTTGCCAGGGAACACACTTGGATTACATTGGTGCCAGAGAGAGGGGGCGTGGCTGGAACCAGCGAACACACTTGCCTTACATTGGTCCCAGAGAGGGGGGCGTGGCTGGAGCCAGAGAACACACTTGGCTTACATTGGTCCTAGAGAGAGGGGGTGTGGCTGGAACCAGAGAACACACTTGGCTTACAGTGGTCCCAGAGAGAGGGGGCGTGGCTTGAGCCAGGGAACACACTTGGCTTACATTGGTCCTAGAGAGAGGGGGCGTGACTTGAGCCAGGGAACACACTTGACTTACAGTGGTCCCAGAGAGAGGGGGCGTGGCTGAAACCAGGGAACACACTTGGCTTACATTGGACCTAGAGAGAGGGGGCGTGGCTGGAGCCAGGGAACACACTTGGCTTACATTGGTCCTAGAGAGAGGGGGCGTGGCTGGAACCAGAGAACACACTTGGCTTACATTGGTCCCAGAGAGGGGGCGTGGCTGGAATCTGAGAACACACTTGGCTTACATTGGTCTCAGAGTGAGGGGGCGTGGCTGGAGCCAGGGAACACACTTGGCTTACAGTAGTCCCAGAGAGAGGGGGCGTGGCTGAAACCAGGGAACACACTTGGCTTACATTGGTCCTAGAGAGTGGGCGTGGCTGGAATCTGAGAACACACTTGGCTTACATTGGTCTCAGAGGGAGGGGGCGTGGCTGGAGCCAGGGAACACACTTGGCTTACATTGGTCCCAGAGAGGGGGGCGTGGCTGGAACCAGGGAACACACTTGGCTTACATTGGTCTCAGAGAGAGAAGGCGTGGCTGGAACCAGGGAACACACTTGGCTTACATTGGTCCCAGAGAGGGGGCGTGGCTGGAGCCAGAGAACACACTTGGCTTACATTGGTCCTATAGAGAGGGGGCGTGGCTGGAGCCAGGGAACACACTTGGCTTACATTGGTCCTATAGAGAGGGGGCGTGGCTGGAACCAGGGAACACACTTGGCTTACATTGGTCTCAGAGATAGGGGGCGTGGCTGGAACCAGAGCACACACTTGGCTTACATTGGTCTTAGAGAGAGGGGGCGTGGCTGGAACCAGGGAACACACTTGGCTTACATTGGTCTTAGAGAGAGGGGGCGTGGCTGGAGCCAGGGAACACACTTGGCTTACATTGGTCTTAGAGAGAGGGGGCGTGGCTGGAGCCAGGGAAAACACTTGGCTTACATTGGACCTAGAGAGAGGGGACGTGGCTGGAGCCAGGGAACACACTTGGCTTACATGGTCCCAGAGAGAGGGGGCGTGGCTGGAACCAGGGAAGACACTTGGCTTACATTGGTCCTAGAGAGAGGGGGCGTGGCTGGAACCAGGGAACACACTTGGCTTACATTGGTCTCAGAGAGAGAAGGCGTGGCTGGAACCAGGGAACACACTTGGCTTACATTGGTCCCAGAGAGGGGCGTGGCTGGAGCCAGAGAACACACTTGGCTTACCTTGGTCCTATAGAGAGGGGGCGTGGCTGGAGCCAGGGAACACACTTGGCTTACATTGGTCCTATAGAGAGGGGGCGTGGCTGGAACCAGGGAACACACTTGGCTTACATTGGTCTCAGAGAGAGAAGGCGTGGCTGGAACCAGGGAACACACTTGGCTTACATTGGTCCCAGAAAGGGGGGCGTGGCTGGAGCCAGGGAACACACTTGGCTTAAATTGGTCCCAGAGAGGGGGCGTGGCTGAAGCCAGAGAACACACTTGGCTTACATTGGTCCTAGAGAGAGGGGGTGTGGCTGGAACCAGAGAACACACTTGGCTTACATTGGTCTTAGAGAGAGGAGGCATGGCTGGAACCAGAGCACACACTTGGCTTACAGTGGTCCCAGAGAGAGGGGGCGTGGCTGGAACCAGGGAACACACTTGGCTTACATTGGTCTTAGAGAGAGGGGGCGTGGCTGGAGCCAGGGAACACACTTGGCTTACATTGGTCTTAGAGAGAGGGGGCGTGGCTGGAGCCAGGGAAAACACTTGGCTTACATTGGACCTAGAGAGAGGGGGCGTGGCTGGAGCCAGGGAACACACTTGGCTTACATGGTCCCAGAGAGAGGGGGCGTGGCTGGAACCAGGGAAGACACTTGGCTTACATTGGTCCTAGAGAGAGGGGGCGTGGCTGGAACCAGGGAACACACTTGGCTTACATTGGTCTCAGAGAGAGAAGGCGTGGCTGGAACCAGGGAACACACTTGGCTTACATTGGTCCCAGAGAGGGGCGTGGCTGGAGCCAGAGAACACACTTGGCTTACCTTGGTCCTATAGAGAGGGGGCGTGGCTGGAGCCAGGGAACACACTTGGCTTAAATTGGTCCCAGAGAGGGGGCGTGGCTGGAGCCAGAGAACACACTTGGCTTACCTTGGTCCTATAGAGAGGGGGCGTGGCTGGAGCCAGGGAACACACTTGGCTTACATGGTCCCAGAGAGAGGGGGCGTGGCTGGAACCAGGGAAGACACTTGGCTTACATTGGTCCTAGAGAGAGGGGGCGTGGCTGGAACCAGGGAACACACTTGGCTTACATTGGTCTCAGAGAGAGAAGGCGTGGCTGGAACCAGGGAACACACTTGGCTTACATTGGTCCCAGAGAGGGGCGTGGCTGGAGCCAGAGAACACACTTGGCTTACCTTGGTCCTATAGAGAGGGGGCGTGGCTGGAGCCAGAGAACACACTTGGCTTACATTGGTCCTAGAGAGAGGGGGTGTGGCTGGAACCAGAGAACACACTTGGCTTACATTGGTCTTAGAGAGAGGAGGCGTGGCTGGAGCCAGGGAACACACTTGGCTTACATTGGACCTAGAGAGAGGGGGCGTGGCTGGAACCAGGGAACACACTTGGCTTACAGTGGTCCCAGAGAGAGGGGGCGTGGCTGAAACCAGGAAACACACTTGGCTTACATTGGACCTAGAGAGAGGGGGCGTGGCTGGAGCCAGGGAACACACTTGGCTTACATTGGTCCTAGAGAGAGGGGGTGTGGCTGGAACCAGAGAACACACTTGGCTTACATTGGTCCCAGAGAGTGGGTGTGGCTGGAACCAGGGAACCCACTTGGCTTACATTGGTCTCAGAGAGAGAGGGCGTGGCTGGAGCCAGGGAACACACTTTGCTTACATTGGTCTCAGAGGGAGGGGGCGTGGCTGGAGCCAGGGAACACACTTGGCTTACATTGGTCCTATAGAGAGGGGGCGTGGTTGGAACCAGGGAATACACTTGGCTTACATTGGTCTCAGAGAGAGAGGGCGTGGCTGGAGCCAGGGAACACACTTGGCTTACATTGGTCTCAGAGATAGGGGGCGTGGCTGGAACCAGAGCACACACTTGGCTTACAGTGGTCCCAGAGAGAGGGGGCGTGGCTGGAACCAGAGCACACACTTGGCTTACAGTGGTCCCAGAGAGAGGGGGCGTGGCTGGAACCAGGGAACACACTTGGCTTACATTGGTCTTAGAGAGAGGGGGCGTGGCTGGAGCCAGGGAACACACTTGGCTTACATTGGTCCCAGAGAGAGAAGGCGTGGCTGGAACCAGGGAACACACTTGGCTTACATTGGTCCCAGAGAGGGGCGTGGCTGGAGCCAGAGAACACACTTGGCTTACCTTGGTCCTATAGAGAGGGGGCGTGGCTGGAACCAGGGAACACACTTGGCTTACATTGGTCTCAGAGAGAGAAGGCATGGCTGGAACCAGGGAACACACTTGGCTTACATTGGTCCCAGAAAGGGGGGCGTGGCTGGAGCCAGGGAACACACTTGGCTTAAATTGGTCCCAGAGAGGGGGCGTGGCTGGAGCCAGAGAACACACTTGGCTTACATTGGTCCCAGAGAGGGGGCGTGGCTGGAGCCAGAGAACACACTTGGCTTACATTGGTCCTAGAGAGAGGGGGTGTGGCTGGAACCAGAGAACACACTTGGCTTACATTGGTCTTAGAGAGAGGGGGCGTGGCTGGAACCAGGGAACACACTTGGCTTACATTGGTCTTAGAGAGAGGGGGCGTGGCTGGAGCCAGGGAACACACTTGGCTTACATTGGTCCCAGAGAGAGAAGGCGTGGCTGGAACCAGGGAACACACTTGGCTTACATTGGTCCCAGAGAGGGGCGTGGCTGGAGCCAGAGAACACACTTGGCTTACCTTGGTCCTATAGAGAGGGGGCGTGGCTGGAACCAGGGAACACACTTGGCTTACATTGGTCTCAGAGAGAGAAGGCATGGCTGGAGCCAGGGAACACACTTGGCTTACATTGGACCTAGAGAGAGGGGGCGTGGCTGGAACCAGGGAACACACTTGGCTTACATTGGTCTCAGAGAGAGAAGGCGTGGCTGGAACCAGGGAACACACTTGGCTTACATTGGTCCCAGAGAGGGGCGTGGCTGGAGCCAGAGAACACACTTGGCTTACATTGGTCCTAGAGAGAGGGGGTGTGGCTGGAACCAGAGAACACACTTGGCTTACATTGGTCTTAGAGAGAGGAGGCATGGCTGGAACCAGAGCACACACTTGGCTTACAGTGGTCCCAGAGAGAGGGGGCGTGGCTGGAACCAGGGAACACACTTGGCTTACATTGGTCTTAGAGAGAGGGGGCGTGGCTGGAGCCAGGGAACACACTTGGCTTACATTGGTCTTAGAGAGAGGGGGCGTGGCTGGAGCCAGGGAAAACACTTGGCTTACATTGGACCTAGAGAGAGGGGGCGTGGCTGGAGCCAGGGAACACACTTGGCTTACATGGTCCCAGAGAGAGGGGGCGTGGCTGGAACCAGGGAAGACACTTGGCTTACATTGGTCCTAGAGAGAGGGGGCGTGGCTGGAACCAGGGAACACACTTGGCTTACATTGGTCTCAGAGAGAGAAGGCGTGGCTGGAACCAGGGAACACACTTGGCTTACATTGGTCCCAGAGAGGGGCGTGGCTGGAGCCAGAGAACACACTTGGCTTACCTTGGTCCTATAGAGAGGGGGCGTGGCTGGAGCCAGGGAACACACTTGGCTTAAATTGGTCCCAGAGAGGGGGCGTGGCTGGAGCCAGAGAACACACTTGGCTTACCTTGGTCCTATAGAGAGGGGGCGTGGCTGGAGCCAGGGAACACACTTGGCTTACATGGTCCCAGAGAGAGGGGGCGTGGCTGGAACCAGGGAAGACACTTGGCTTACATTGGTCCTAGAGAGAGGGGGCGTGGCTGGAACCAGGGAACACACTTGGCTTACATTGGTCTCAGAGAGAGAAGGCGTGGCTGGAACCAGGGAACACACTTGGCTTACATTGGTCCCAGAGAGGGGCGTGGCTGGAGCCAGAGAACACACTTGGCTTACCTTGGTCCTATAGAGAGGGGGCGTGGCTGGAGCCAGAGAACACACTTGGCTTACATTGGTCCTAGAGAGAGGGGGTGTGGCTGGAACCAGAGAACACACTTGGCTTACATTGGTCTTAGAGAGAGGAGGCGTGGCTGGAGCCAGGGAACACACTTGGCTTACATTGGACCTAGAGAGAGGGGGCGTGGCTGGAACCAGGGAACACACTTGGCTTACAGTGGTCCCAGAGAGAGGGGGCGTGGCTGAAACCAGGAAACACACTTGGCTTACATTGGACCTAGAGAGAGGGGGCGTGGCTGGAGCCAGGGAACACACTTGGCTTACATTGGTCCTAGAGAGAGGGGGTGTGGCTGGAACCAGAGAACACACTTGGCTTACATTGGTCCCAGAGAGTGGGTGTGGCTGGAACCAGGGAACCCACTTGGCTTACATTGGTCTCAGAGAGAGAGGGCGTGGCTGGAGCCAGGGAACACACTTGGCTTACATTGGTCTCAGAGGGAGGGGGCGTGGCTGGAGCCAGGGAACACACTTGGCTTACATTGGTCCTATAGAGAGGGGGCGTGGTTGGAACCAGGGAATACACTTGGCTTACATTGGTCTCAGAGAGAGAGGGCGTGGCTGGAGCCAGGGAACACACTTGGCTTACATTGGTCTCAGAGATAGGGGGCGTGGCTGGAACCAGAGCACACACTTGGCTTACAGTGGTCCCAGAGAGAGGGGGCGTGGCTGGAACCAGAGCACACACTTGGCTTACAGTGGTCCCAGAGAGAGGGGGCGTGGCTGGAACCAGGGAACACACTTGGCTTACATTGGTCTTAGAGAGAGGGGGCGTGGCTGGAGCCAGGGAACACACTTGGCTTACATTGGTCCCAGAGAGAGAAGGCGTGGCTGGAACCAGGGAACACACTTGGCTTACATTGGTCCCAGAGAGGGGCGTGGCTGGAGCCAGAGAACACACTTGGCTTACCTTGGTCCTATAGAGAGGGGGCGTGGCTGGAACCAGGGAACACACTTGGCTTACATTGGTCTCAGAGAGAGAAGGCATGGCTGGAACCAGGGAACACACTTGGCTTACATTGGTCCCAGAAAGGGGGGCGTGGCTGGAGCCAGGGAACACACTTGGCTTAAATTGGTCCCAGAGAGGGGGCGTGGCTGGAGCCAGAGAACACACTTGGCTTACATTGGTCCCAGAGAGGGGGCGTGGCTGGAGCCAGAGAACACACTTGGCTTACATTGGTCCTAGAGAGAGGGGGTGTGGCTGGAACCAGAGAACACACTTGGCTTACATTGGTCTTAGAGAGAGGGGGCGTGGCTGGAACCAGGGAACACACTTGGCTTACATTGGTCTTAGAGAGAGGGGGCGTGGCTGGAGCCAGGGAACACACTTGGCTTACATTGGTCCCAGAGAGAGAAGGCGTGGCTGGAACCAGGGAACACACTTGGCTTACATTGGTCCCAGAGAGGGGCGTGGCTGGAGCCAGAGAACACACTTGGCTTACCTTGGTCCTATAGAGAGGGGGCGTGGCTGGAACCAGGGAACACACTTGGCTTACATTGGTCTCAGAGAGAGAAGGCATGGCTGGAACCAGGGAACACACTTGGCTTACATTGGTCCCAGAAAGGGGGGTGTGGCTGGAGCCAGGGAACACACTTGGCTTAAATTGGTCCCAGAGAGGGGGCGTGGCTGGAGCCAGAGAACACACTTGGCTTACATTGGTCTTAGAGAGAGGGGGTGTGGCTGGAACCAGAGAACACACTTGGCTTACATTGGTCTTAGAGAGAGGAGGCGTGGCTGGAGCCAGGGAACACACTTGGCTTACATTGGACCTAGAGAGAGGGGGCGTGGCTGGAACCAGGGAACACACTTGGCTTACAGTGGTCCCAGAGAGAGGGGGCGTGGCTGAAACCAGGAAACACACTTGGCTTACATTGGACCTAGAGAGAGGGGGCGTGGCTGGAGCCAGGGAACACACTTGGCTTACATTGGTCCTAGAGAGAGGGGGTGTGGCTGGAACCAGAGAACACATTTGGCTTACATTGGTCCCAGAGAGTGGGTGTGGCTGGAACCAGGGAACCCACTTGGCTTACATTGGTCTCAGAGAGAGAGGGCGTGGCTGGAGCCAGGGAACACACTTGGCTTACATTGGTCTCAGAGGGAGGGGGCGTGGCTGGAGCCAGGGAACACACTTGGCTTACATTGGTCCTATAGAGAGGGGGCGTGGTTGGAACCAGGGAATACACTTGGCTTACATTGGTCTCAGAGAGAGAGGGCGTGGCTGGAGCCAGGGAACACACTTGGCTTACATTGGTCTCAGAGATAGGGGGCGTGGCTGGAACCAGAGCACACACTTGGCTTACAGTGGTCCCAGAGAGAGGGGGCGTGGCTGGAACCAGAGCACACACTTGGCTTACAGTGGTCCCAGAGAGAGGGGGCGTGGCTGGAACCAGGGAACACACTTGGCTTACATTGGTCTTAGAGAGAGGGGGCGTGGCTGGAGCCAGGGAACACACTTGGCTTACATTGGTCTTAGAGAGAGGGGGCGTGGCTGGAGCCAGGGAACACACTTTGCTTACATGGTCCCAGAGAGAGGGGGCGTGGCTGGAACCAGGGAAGACACTTGGCTTACATTGGTCCTAGAGAGAGGGGGCGTGGCTGGAACCAGGGAACACACTTGGCTTACATTGGTCCCAGAGAGAGGGGGCGTGGCTGGAACCAGGGAACACACTTGGCTTACATTGGTCCCAGAGAGAGGGGGCGTGGCTGGAACCAGGGAACACACTTGGGTACTGTTGCCCAGGCTACCCTTGGGATTGTCCAAGACGTAACTTTTTATGAAATTTTTTATCCAGGGATCTCACACGGGGCTCAGCATCTGCCGCAGCACATTGCTCACAGGACGCCGCCTCAGCTTGTTGGGATCAGATCCCTTCAACTTGCCACAGGTTACTAAGGGTCACATAACAATTCTCGCCCGCACCCGGCAATTATCTCTCATCATCTGAATCACACACCGTGAGATCAGTTACATTGTTATTCCCATACAAGTCCATCAAGTCCGACCGCTTTCCATTCTACGCATCGCACAGTGTGGGAAACTCGCCGTGCGCCGTCTGCATATCATATAACATCCTCCCGTTACCGTTTTGTGGCTTTGTAAAAAAATATAAACAACTGTCCCTTATAAAATTCATTGCTTTTTATGGCGTCTTGTGCTGCTAATCGCCGCGTAATTGGATATAAATTTACACTTCAAATGCATCACAAATATCAGTGCAGGAAATCATTATTTACACCGCAGTTAAAAAAAAAACTGTATATGTGTTTTTATTAAAATTGTAAATAAAATGATAAAATAATGAAAAAAAAACATTTTATACGAGAATAGGATAGGATAGGTATGTGTTTAATAAGATAAATAAATATTAAGTAAATAAAGCAAATACAATAATGATAAAATTAAAGAATAGTACAAAATATACATCTATATATATATAGATCTATATATTATATATATAGTATTAATTATAAAAATTTAATATATTGTATATAGTATAGTAATAATAATAATAATAATAATAAATGATAATATGATAAAAATAAATAAAACAAATTATGAGAAAAGATAAAATAAATACTATAATAAAAAAAAGACAGCAATAATAGTAAAAACAAAATTAATAAAACACATACATTACACACATTTTTTTTACTATTATCACTGTCTTTTTTTTCATTATTGTATTTACTTTATTTTTTATCTTTTCTCATAATTTGTTGTATACATTATATATTATGTTCCATTCATTTAGATGCGGCATTCCTTATTTCGGATAATTCGTAACTTGGGATAAATTCGTATTCGTTGCGTTCACCAACAGCCAAATTTATCTGAAATAATGAATGCCGCCTTTACATGAATGGAACGGAAAAAATTAATAAAACGTTTTTATTATTATTATTATATTACATTCCATTCGTTTGGAGGCGGCATTCGTCATTTCAGATAAATTCCTATTTGTTACGTTCACCAACAGCCAAATTTGAAAGGAAATTCCAATACCTATAATTTAATAGTTAGTGACAGTCAAGTTATTATTAGTTAGTTATTATTTCAGATTTTCGAATTTAAAAAAAAATTTACAAATCTACGAATAATTTACAAATTTACTTATACACGAAAAAATCCCTTAAATGGGTTTTCGTTAATTCGGATATTTCCGAATTAATCAATTTGTCGAAATTTAAAAAAAAAAACTAATTTGAAACAAGTTGCACATGTCTACTTAATAATTAAATTTTTTTGCTGGGGAGATTTGCCTTTACTTCCTGTCCAGAAGACACAACAGGAAGTCAAAGTTGGGGGTGACAACTGTAACACTTCCTTCCTGTTTCGGTGACACCAGGATGTAGAGGGGTGGGGGGTGGGGGGAGGGGGGGCACAGACGGCAGTGATGACCTCAGGAAAGCAGATGAACGGCGCTTGAACCCCGAGGATTTTTTTTTATGATGTATTTTATAGTCTTGGCGTCATCCAATGGCAGGACGGTTATGTAGATAGAGAGGATCCGAATGTTAATTCAGAAGCTTCTACACAGCGGAGGAATTCCATCGTCACCTCGTCATGTAATGAGATTCTAGAATTATAAAGTAGAATGCCGAGGATGTTTATCTATAAAAAGCAATAATAGTAATAATAATAATAATAATATTTATTTAATTACACATTATTATTATTTGATTTTTGACATTAATCTGGGAACAAGTGTCGGATTAACATCTAATTATAGTGTTTGACGACATGACAACCCTCCGGTTTTATTAATCCTCCATGTTTACTCATTATAGAGTCATGTAGGTCGCTATGCGGTTTGGCGTGCTTGGTGTCCTTCGCAAGGAACGGCGACGCGTCTCCCCCCGCCTCGGGAAAATCACGAGAATTTGCACTCTTGGCCAAAACGTAGAGGAGATCCGAACCCGGCCGAGAAAAGTATCCAAACCATCAATCGACCGTTATCTCAGATCACACCCCCCCCCCCCCCCCTCCCATGTTCTCCACTGATAAGCAATTCACATACACTATATTCCCAAAAGTATTGGGACGCCTGCCTTTACACACACATGAACTTTAATGACATCCCGGTCTAAAGCTGGCCATACACCTATAGATTATCTGCAGATTTTCTATGGTTAGATAGAAAATGTGCAACAGATCTCTCCATGTTCGCTAAACTGTGTGGATGGAGGAATCTCCAACTTTTTCCATCTAACCATAGAAAATCTGCAGATAATCTATAGGTGTATGGCCAGCCTTAGTCCGTAGGGTTCAATATTGAGTTGGCTCCGCCCTTTGCAGCTATAACAGCTTCACCTCTTCTGGGAAGGCCGTCCACAAGGTTTAGGAGGGTGTCTATGGGAATGTTTGACCATTCTTCCAGAAGAGCATTTGTGAGGTCAGGCACTGATGTTGGATGAGAAGGCCTGGCTCACAGTCTCCGCCCTAATTGATCCCAAAGGTGTTGTATCGGGTTGAGGTCAGGACTCTGTAGGCCAGTCAGGTTCCTCCACCCCAAACTCGCTAATTCATGTCTTTATGGACATTGCTTTGTGCACTGGTCCAAATCATTTGGTGGAGGGGGAGGGAGTTATGGTGTGGGGGGAGGAGGGATTATGGTGTCGGGGGGTGGGGGGGGTGATTATGGTGTGGGGGAGTTTTTCAGGGGTTGGGCTTGGCCCCTTGGTTTCAATGAAGGGAACTCTTAAGGAGTCATCATACCAAGACATTTTGGCCAATTTCATCCAGGCCAGACAAGTTCCTCCCCCCCAAACTCACTCATCCATGTCTTTATGGACCTTGGGTTGTGCACTGATTTGCAGTCATGTTGGAACAGGAAGGAGCCGTCCCCAAACTGTTCCCCCAAAGTTGGGAGCATGAAATTGTCCAAAATGTCTTGGTATGCTGACGCCTTAAGACTTCCCTTCACTGGAACTAGGGGGCCAAACCCAACCCCTGAAAAATAACCCCCGCACCCAGGGCTGGACTGGGACAAAAATGTGGCCCTGGATTTCATCCAGACCAGCCCAGGGCACAGCACATCGGGGCACGGTACAGAGCCCAGCACATCAGGGTACAGCACATCAGGGTACAGGGCACAGCACATCAGGGCAGAGCACATCAGGGCACAACACATCAGGGCACAGCACATCAGGGCACAACACATCAGGGCACAGCACATCAAGGCACAACACATCAGGGCACAGCACATCAGGGCAGAGCACATCAGGGCACAACACATCAGGGCACAACACATCAGGGCACAGCACATCAGGGTACAGAGCCCAGCACATCAGGATACAGCACATCAGGGTACAGGGCACAGCACATCAGGGCAGAGCACATCAGGGCACAACACATCAGGGCACAGCACATCAGGGCACAACACATCAGGGCACAGCACATCAAGGCACAACACATCAGGGCACAGCACATCAGGGCACAACACATCAGGGCACAGCACATCAAGGCACAACACATCAGGGCACAGCACATCAGGGCACAACACATCAGGGCACAGCACATCAGGGCACAACACATCAGGGCACAGCACATCAGGGCACAGCACATCAGGGCACAGCACATCAAGGCACAGCACATCAGGGCACAACACATCAGGGCACAGCACATCAAGGCACAACACATCAGGGCACAACACATCAGGGCACAGCACATCAGGGCAGAGCACATCAGGGCACAACACATCAGGGCACAACACATCAGGGCACAGCACATCAGGGCACAGCACATCAGGGCACAGCACATCAGGGTACAGAGCCCAGCACATCAGGGCACAAGGCACATCAGGGTACAGCACACCAGGCCACATCAGGGTACAGGGCACAGCACATCAGGGCAGAGCACATCAAGGCACAACACATCAGGGCACAGCACATCAGGGTACAGAGCCCAGCACATCAGGGCACAACACATCAGGGCACAACACATCAGGGCACAACACATCAGGGCACAGCACATCGGGGCACGGTACAGAGCCCAGCACATCAGGATACAGCACATCAGGGTACAGAGCCCAGCACATCAGGATACAGCACATCAGGGTACAGAGCCCAGCACATCAGGATACAGCACATCAGGGTACAGCACATCAGGGTACAGAGCCCAGCACATCAGCATACAGCACATCAGGGTACAGGGCACAGCACATCAGGGCAGAGCACATCAGGGTACAACACATCAGGGCACAGCACATCAAGGCACAGCACATCAGGGCACAGCACATCAGGGCAGAGCACATCAGGGCACAACACATCAGGGCACAGCACATCAGGGCACAGCACATCAGGGTACAAGGCACATCAGGGTACAGCACACCAGGCCACATCAGGGTACAGGGCACAGCACATCAAGGCACAACACATCAGGGCACAGCACATCAGGGTACAGAGCCCAGCACATCAGGGCACAACACATCAGGGCACAGCACATCAGGGTACAGAGCCCAGCACATCAGGGCACAGCACATCAGGGTACAGGACATCAGGACACAGCACATCAGGGTACAGAGCCCAGCACATCAGGGCACAACACATCAGGGCACAACACATCAGGGCACAGCACATCAGGGTACAGAGCCCAGCACATCAGGGCACAGCACATCAGGGTACAGCACATCAGGGCACAGCACATCAGGGCACAGCACATCAGGGTACAGAGCCCAGCACATCAGGGCACAACACATCAGGGCACAGCACATCAGGGTACAGAGCCCAGCACATCAGGGCACAGCACATCAGGGCACAACAAATCAGGGTACAGCACATCAGGGCACAAAGCACATCAGGGCACAAGGCACATCAGGGTACAGCACACCAGGCCACATCAGGGTACAGGGCACAGCACATCAGGGCACAGCACATTAGGGTACAGAGCCCAGCACAGGGCACTATGGGTCAGCGTACAGGGCACTTCAGGGTACAGTGCACAGCACATCAGGGTACAGCACATCAGGGCACATCAGGGTACAGCACATCAGGGCACGTCAGGGCACACCACATCAGGGTACAGGACACAGCACATCAGGGTACAGGGCACAGCACATCAGGGTACAGGGCACAGCACATCAGAGTACAGGACACAGCACATCAGGGTACAGGACACAGCACATCAGGGTACAGGACACAGCACATCAGGGTACAGGGCACAGCACATCAGGGTACAGGACACAGCACATCAGAGTACAGGACACAGCACATCAGGGTACAGGACACAGCACATCAGAGTACAGGACACAGCACATCAGAGTACAGGACACAGCACATCAGGGTACAGGGCACAGCACATCAGGGTACAGGACACAGCACATCAGGGTACAGGGCACAGCACATCAGGGTACAGGGCACAGCACATCAGAGCACAAGGAACATCAGGGTACAGCACACCAGGCCACATCAGGGTACAGGACACAGCACATCATGGCACAGCACATCAGGGTACAGGGCACATCAGGGCACTGTACAGAGCCCAGCACATCAGGATACAGCACACCAGGGTACAGAGCCCAGCACATCAGGGCACAAGGCACATCAGGGTACAGCACACCAGGCCACATCAGGGTACAGGGCACAGCACATCATGGCACAGCACATCAGGGCACAGCACATCAGGGTACAGTGCACATCAGGGCACTGTACAGAGCCCAGCACATCAGGATACAGCACACAAGGGTACAGAGCCCAGCACATCAGGGCCCAAGGCACATCAGGGCACAACACATCAGGGTACAGGGCACAGCACATCAGGGCACAACACATCAGGGCACAGCACATCAGGGCACAACACATCAGGGCACAAGGCACATCAGGGCACAACACATCAGGGTACAGAGCCCAGCACATCAGGGCACAACAAATCAGGGCACAGCACATCAGGGCACAACACATCAGGGTACAGCACACCAGGCCACATCAGGGTACAGGGCACAGCACATCAGGGTACAGGACACAGCACATCAGAGTACAGGACACAGCACATCAGAGTACAGGACACAGCACATCAGAGTACAGGACACAGCACATCAGGGTACAGGACACAGCACATCAGGGTACAGGACACAGCACATCAGGGTACAGGACACAGCACATCAGGGTACAGGACACAGCACATCAGAGTACAGGACACAGCACATCAGAGTACAGGACACAGCACATCAGGGTACAGGACACAGCACATCAGGGTACAGGACACAGCACATCAGGGTACAGGACACAGCACATCAGGGTACAGGACACAGCACATCAGAGTACAGGACACAGCACATCAGAGTACAGGACACAGCACATCAGGGTACAGGACACAGCACATCAGGGTACAGGACACAGCACATCAGGGTACAGGACACAGCACATCAGAGTACAGGACACAGCACATCAGGGTACAGGACACAGCACATCAGAGTACAGGACACAGCACATCAGGGTACAGGACACAGCACATCAGGGTACAGGACACAGCACATCAGGGTACAGGACACAGCACATCAGGGTACAGGACACAGCACATCAGAGTACAGGACACAGCACATCAGGGTACAGGACACAGCACATCAGGGTACAGGACACAGCACATCAGGGTACAGGACACAGCACATCAGAGTACAGGACACAGCACATCAGGGTACAGGACACAGCACATCAGGGTACAGGACACAGCACATCAGAGTACAGGACACAGCACATCAGGGTACAGGACACAGCACATCAGGGTACAGGACACAGCACATCAGGGTACAGGGCACAGCACATCAGGGTACAGGACACAGCACATCAGGGTACAGGGCACAGCACATCAGGGTACAGGACACAGCACATCAGGGTACAGGACACAGCACATCAGGGTACAGGACATCAGGACACAGCACATCAGGGTACAGGGCACAGTACATCAAGTCACAGCACATCAGGGCACAGCATATCAGGGCACTCGACATTGAGGCACAGCACACCGGGGCACAGGACATGAGGGCACAGGACATCGGGGCACAACACATGAGGGCACGGGACACATCAGGGCACGGGGGACATCAGGGCATAGGACATCGGGGCACAGCACATCAGGGCACATCGGCGCACATAGCACATTAGGGCACAGGGCATATCAGGGCACATAGCACATCAGAGCACATCAGGGCATGGGGCACATCAGGGCACATAGCACATCAGGGCACGGGGCACATCAGGGCACATAGCACATCAGGGCACATCGGGGCACATCAGGGCACATAGCACATCAGGGCACGGGGCACATTATGGGGTACATCATCAGGGCACGGGGCACAGGACATCGGGGAACAAGGCACATCAGGGCATAGGACATTGGGGCACAGCACATCGGGCCACAGCACATCAGGGCACAGGGCACATAGCACATCATGGCACAGGGCACATCAGGGCACATAGCACATCATGGCAAACCGGGGTACATCAGGGCACATAGCACATCAGGGCACGGGGCACATCAGGGGACATAGCACATCAGGGCATGGGGCACATCAGGGCACATGGCACATCAGGGGCCACATGATCAGGACACATGGCACATTATGGGGCACATTATGGGATTATTTACTAGCCTGGCCAGCATGCAGGAAGCGCCTGTCTGTAGTAAGTTCTCTCTCATGTCACGCAGCACTGCTCGCTCCCCGGCGGCCCCTCCTCTCTTCTCGTCTATCCCCATTGGCTTGTGACAACATCTGGGATACACGAGAAGAGAGGAGGGGCTGCCGGGGAGCGAGCAGCGCTGCGTGACATGAGAGAGAACTTACTACAGACAGGCGCTTCCTGCGCTACTCTGCACGCTGGTTAAATCTCGATCTACCCGTCAGGCGCCAGCTGTCAGCAATTGACAAGTAGATCGCCCTGCACCACTGAAACCGGCCCACTGAGCCATCGGCCCACCGGGGAACATCTGGTAGTCTCGATGGCCAGTCCATCCCTGCCCACACCATAATCCCCCTTCCACCAAATGATTTGGAACAGTGCACAAAGCAAGGTCCATAAAGACATGGATGGAGCGAGTTTGTGGTGGAGGAACTTGACTGGCCTTCACAGAGTCCCATAGAACACCTTTAGGGTTAATTAGAGCGGATGCTGCGAGCCAGGCCTTCTCGTCCAACATCAGTGCCTGACCTCACAAATGCGCAGAATGGTCAAACGTTCCCATAGACACACTCCTAATCCTTGTGGACGGCCTTCCCAGAAGAGTTGAAGCTGTTATAGCTGCAAAGGGCGGAGCCAACTCAATATTGAACCCTACGGACTAAGACTGGGATTCATTAAAGTTCATGTGTAAAGGCAGGCGTCCCAATACTTTTGGTAATAGAGTATGCACAACCTAAAGTTGCAGCCACTTCAATATAGTTCATGCACTGCTTAGGTCCAACTTCCATGCAACTTGTAGGCCATAGACTTCAATGTTAAGCCTCCATTCACACTTGTGGACTTGTCACGTCACACCCCATGTTCTCCAACGAGTACCATTCATATCTATGAGACTTCAACTCGCAGCCACTTCAAAGTAGTTCATGTACTACTTTTGGTCCAACTTTCATGCGACTTGAGGGCCATAGACTTCAAGGCTAGCCCTCAAACGTCACATGAATGTCGCACCTGAAGATTTTACATGCAACAGTTGTTTATCACTGGTCAAAGCCAAAGTCGCATTCTATGTCGCACCCATCAAAGTTGTGCGACTTTAGAGTTGTGCAAGTGTGAAAGGAGCCCAAGCTTCAAAAAGTCACATGAATGTTGCACCTGAAGGTTTTAGATACTACGGTTGTCCAATATCTTTGGTCAATCAAAGTCCCATCAAGTCATACCCATACAAAGTTGCAGCAAAGTTGCACTTCACAGTCAAGCCACTAGATGGAGCTGATGACACCAGAAATTCCTCTATTCTATTTGGCCAGTAGATGGAGCTGATGACACCAGAACGTCATCTATTCTATTTGGCCACTAGATGGAGCTGATGACACCAGAAATTCATCTATTCTTTTTGGCCACTAGATGGAGCTGATGACATCAGAACGTCATCTATTCTCTTTGGCCACTAGATGGAGCTAATGACACCAGGAGGTAATCTATTCTATTTGGTCACTAGATGGAGCTAATGACACCAGGAGGTAATCTATTCTATTTGGTCACTAGATGGAGCTGATGACACCAGGAATTCATCTATTCTTTTTGGCCACTAGATGGAGCAGATGACATCAGAACGTCATCTATTCTTTTTGGCCACTAGATGGAGCAGATGACATCAGGAGGTAATCTATTCTATTTGGCCACTAGATGGAGCTGATGACACCAGGAATTCATCTATTCTAATTGGCCACTAGATGGAGCTGATGACATCAGGAATTCATCTATTCTATTTGGCCACTAGATGGAGCTGATGACACCAGGAATTCATCTATTCTATTTGGCCAGTAGATGGAGCTGATGACACCGGGAATTCATCTATTCTATTTGGCCACTAGATGGAGCTGATGACACCAGAACGTCATCTATTCTATTTGGCCACTAGATGGAGCTGATGACACCAGAACGTCATCTATTCTATTGGGCCACTAGATGGAGCTGATGACACCAGGAGGTAATCTATTCTATTTGGCCACTAGATGGAGCTGATGACACCATGAGGTAATCTAGTCTATTTGGCCACTAGATGGAGCTGATGACACCATGAGGTAATCTAGTCTATTTGGCCACTAGATGGAGCTGATGACACTAGGAGGTAATCTATTCTATTTGGCCACTAGATGGAGCTGATGACACCAGGAAATTATCTATTCCATTTGGCCACTAGATGGAGTCCTACAAGTGTGAATGGAGAAAACACCACATTATGGCCACTAGATGGTGCTAAGTATCATAGGAATAAAAGGAAGCTCCTCAACTCCATCTAGTGGCCCTAATACTGTATATTCCTCCTTCGCACTGATAGGAACTTGTCAAAGCTGGAGCAGAGAGAATGTGAAATGGCAACCAATCAGCTTCTAACCTTCAGCTTGTTCGGCTAAGTTTCATAAATTAAATATAGATTTGTATCACCGTTCGTCTTTTAAAACTGCATGTAAATTCGTTCTATGCGAATGGGGCAAACATCGAATATTCCCAGGTTACAGTCTCTGCAGATCGAAGGTGGGAATGGGGAAAGTTCTATATTATAGCCACTAGATGGCGTAAGTAGCTCAGGGAAAACAGTTTGCTCCTTGGTGCCATCTAGTGGCCCTAATGCTGTATTTCCCCCCCCCCCCCCCCCCCCCCCCCCACATTCACACTGATGGGAACTTAAAGCCGGAGCAGACAGAACGGGGAGCCGCTGTGAATGCCAACCAATCAGCTCTCTACCTTCAGCTTGTTCAGTTAAGTTTCATAAATGAAATACAGAAGCCGATTGGTTGCCACCCAGAGCTGCTCTAGATTACGGTTTTAATAAATTCCCCCTTCGCTATTGAGTAACATTCGATCTGCAGAGAACACAGCCTGAGGACGTTTGATTTTGCCCCATTTACACAGAACCGGTTTGTGTTGGGTGGGGGGGTTAATGTAAACCTTGCCTAAAAAAAATAACTAAACCATCAAACAACCATTGTCTGAAATAAGATGATGGAATTGTAACAATGTATCATTTGTGATCGTTGTTATTTGATGGTTTCTGATACTTTAACACTTAGAAGCGTATTTATAAAAAGATTCGTCCATCAAAACTGCGAACAGGGGGGGGATGGGATATTCTCAGGTTATATTCTCCCTGTAGAAGGACGGTGTGAATGGGGAGAATACTGTATTATGGTCACTAGGTGGAGCTAAATATCATAGGAAATAAGAATGCTGCTTTGCGCCATCTAGTGGCGATCTTGCGGGATTTTCACGCGTCGGGGAGGAATTTATCAAAGTTGGGGAGATTTTATTCCACTGTCATGTAATGAAAACGCAATAATTACAAAACACGAGGGAGGTTTCTGTATTGGAAAACATTATTAATATTAATATTGCTAATGTATAATTAAAATAAAGATTTATAGTTTTTATTGATATATAACTGCCACATTTACATTCTAATTATAGTGTTTTTATGGTAATGACAACCCTTAATTTTATTGGCCATCGATTTATATCCATTATAATCCTTATGTCATATAGGTCATGACTATGTCAATTTGGGGACAGCATTTAAGTTGACCAATTTAATCTTTTTTTTTTTTTTTTTTTTTTTTTTTTATGTGCTCATTTTTCTAAATATTTATTTTATAAACTCTTATACTGTTACATAGAAGCATGATATATCAAATGTACCCTATTGAATTACTTTATTTTTATTTATTTATTTTGATGTACCTATTTTATTTATTTTTTTATTCATTATTTTGTTTAATTTAATTACAGGATAATATTATTGAATTACGTTATTTACTTTTTATTCATTTTGATGTATTTATGTAACGATTTAAACTGTGTCCAGTCCACTTTGAATCTATAATTGCCACCTAGGATCAGTTTATGACTGTATAGGGCTTGTGCGTTTCAATGTATTTATTTATTTTCTTTTCTTTTTTTTTTTTATTAAGTTACATGATTATATATTTTTTTTTAAATTCAAAATGTTCCTTTATTGAAACAAAGAAATTTTAAAGCATGATACAACATTTGTCCAAAATGGACTAAATCAAAAAAGATACAGTACAGGTAAGCATCCATACCCAGGACAATGAGTACATTAACAATACGACATTGAACATCTGTAGTGTGGGATATCTTCTATTCTCCTGAGATAAGAGCCAGAGTAGGTACTACATCTCCACCTATCAGGAACCCGTAGACCGGGGGTCAACTCCTATCTACGCAGTCCGTGGCTGCCAAATTTTAGTAAACTTCTTGGGGCAGTTTCTGTTGAGGTATGTTAGTTTATACAGAGGAAGCACATGACTTCTCCCATGATCCCACCGTAGGGGGGGAGGGGGCATTCCACTGCCGTACAATTTCCCTTTTTTTGCGTAAAAGAATAAGTAAGTCAGGAGCGGTTTGGTATATTGCGGCCTCTGGTCGTCATCCTGGATACCCAGAAGCGCAAGCTCCGGGGACACAGGAAGAACCAGCTAGAGACAGCCATTGATGGAATCTACCACCTTAGCTCAATATCTGGTCATTTTAGGGCAACTCCAAAACATGTGGAAATATGTGCCTGTTTCGTGTTGACACCGGGGGGGCAGTCCTGTGATCTCTGTGGGTAAATCCTGTGGAGCATCTGGGGGGTATAATAGACCCTGTGTAGGAATTTGACCTGTATTAATCTTTCTTTTGAGGATATCAGTAAGGTAGTACTGTTGGCTAAGCAGTCATCCTGGTCCTCTCTGTCCAGGTCCGGTATATCCACTTTCCACTGAACCCAGAGTTTATCTATTTTGGTGGAGTCTTTTCTCAGCAGGTCTAGATATAGAGCAGATAGGGGCTTTTGCAGCTTTTCTTGGGCCAACAGCTCCTCAATAGGATCCATGGTCAATCTGGGAGGCGTCGGGAATTGGGCCCTAATGGCATGGCGTAGCTGGAGATATCTGAAGTACATCCAGTCTGGCAGGTGATGGTTAATTTAGAGAGTCATAAATGGTATTATATCTCCCGTTGGGATAATATCTCCAAGCGTTTTAATACCATGTTTGGCCCAAATCTGTGGGTCAGGGACAATCCTAAGTTGCAGAAGGTTAGGGTTCCCCCACAAAGGGCAGAAGGGGGACCAGTCCCGAGGCTGAAGAAGCCCTCGCCTGGTCACCATCCATGCCCTAAGAGTTGTTTTGGTAGGTTGTGGAAGGTTGTCATACGCCCTATGCCCCCTATATACCAAATTACCCAGCTCTCGGAGTGATCCAAGGACTGCCACCTCCAGACACACCGCTGCATTCCCCTTGGAAAGGACATACCACCACCTGACTGTGACTAGTACAGCCGCCCAATAATATGTTTGGTAGCGCTAGGCCCCCATATCAGACAGGGAGTGTCAGGGTCTATCTAGCCAGTCTGGAGGTCGCTCCTCCCAAATGAAGGAGCCCGTGTCTAGTTCCTCAAAAAAAGGAGTTGGGTACCCAGATAGGACTGTTATGGAAAACATATGTGAATTTAGGAAGAAACAACATCTTCAACAGATTTATGTGACCGATAAGGTTCAGAAGCAGGGAGGTCCAAGAGGCACACCTGGTTCGAAGTTGGGATAATACCAGTTGCAGGTTGAGGTCTATAAAACTTTTCAGCTCTCTCCGAATCTGGACACCCAAATAATTGATCAACCCAAAGTAGAGGCACTGCGACACCAGGAACATGAGCCTGAGGGTCCAGAGGGAAGATATTCAATTTGGACCAGTTGATACGTATGCCTGAAAACCTACCAAAAGTATTGAATATCTCCAGTGCCCCTAGCAGTGACTCTCCCGCATCCTGCAGGTATAATAAGGTATCGTCCGCTTAGAGAGAAATTTTGTCTTCTAGGGATCCTACCCTCAGTCCTCTCACTCTGTCAGAACTCCTAATTACAATTGCCAAAGGTTCAAGTGCAAGCGCGAACAGTGCAGGGGACAATGGGCATCCCTGGCGTGTGCCCCTGACAGTCTATCATTGGTTTTGATCCGAGCCGAGGGTGCCCGGTATAGCATATGCAGCCATTGAAGGAACCTAGGGCCAAATCCGAACCTATTCAGGGCCTCCCACAAATAGACCCACTCTACCGAGTCAAACGCCTTCTCGGCATCCAAGGAAGTGATGACCCGTTTACCACTGTTTTCATGAGTAATAGACACGTTAAGAAAGAGGCGGCGGAGGTTGATGTCGGTTCCCTTCCCAGGCATAAATCCAGTTTGATCTGGGTGGACCGCCTCCTCCAGAACCACAGACAATCTGTTTGCCCAAATTTTTGCCAAAATCTTGGCGTCCACATTTAGCAAAGAGATTGGACTGTAGAAGGAGCAGTCCTCAGGGTCCTTGCCCGGTTTGGGAATCAACACCGGGCAAGGACCACCACCGCCTCTGACATAGATTCGGGGATTGCCTCCAGCTCAAAAAACTGAGCATACAGAGTCACATACCGAGGGGCCAGTAGCTCTTGATAATGAGAGTAAAATTCCACTGGCAAACCGACTGCCCCTGGGGTGTTCCCTGCCTGGAGCTGAGAGAGAGCAATCTGAACCTCCTCCAGGGTGATATCAGCCTCCAAGTTCATGCAAGCCTCTTCTCCAAGAGTCAGAAAAGAAACATCAGCTAGATATTCGGATAGTTCCTGTGGGGAATAGTTCACCCTGGAGGAGCACAGGTGCTGGTAATATAGGGAAAATCTAAGATTAATATCTTCAGGCGATTTCAGTAGTGTCCCTGACTCCACCTATATGAGTGACAGCGAACTGACCCTTGGCCAACCACGCCATTAGGCGACCCCTCTTATTGCCATATTCAAAGTTTTTTGTGCTGTGGTGAGGAGTGACTTCTGTGTCCCCTCCACCCCACAGAGGGTTAGTTGTTGCAAGGCTAACTGCCATGCTCCATATGTAACCTGATCGGGTTGCGCCACGTATGCCTCTTCTTTCAACCTGGCCTCATCTTCTAGCCCCTCCAGAGAATGTGCAGATTTCTTGTGTGCTGCTGATATGCGTGGCATATATTCCCCTCTGGTCCAGGTCTTAAAGGCATCCTAGGTGACCAGAGGTGTGGTAGTGTCCACGTTATCTAGCCAATAGTGGCATATTCCCTCCTGTACCATCTCCTGAATCCCTTCGTCTTCTATCCAATATCTCAAGAGTCTCCACAGCCTCTCCCCTGGGGGCCCAAGGGACAGTTTGAGAAACAGGGGGGCATGGTCTGATATGCCCCTAGACATAATGTCAACGTCCGAGGTCTTCTTAAGTATAGAGTATGATGCAAATATCATGTCAATACGGGAGTCTTAAACTAGGTGAACTGTTTAGCAGTGAGGTTGGAGTGGCGCCAGACATCTGTCAAGGCAAAGTGGAGGACCATTCTGACAAGCCGGGGGCCCATCTGGACACAGGGTGGAGTCTGTCTATGTCTGCTGTAAAGGTCATGTTAAAGTCACCCATTACTAAAATGTCTTCCGCCCCTCATCCAATCACATGATTATATTATCTAGTTAGTTTTAATTAAAAAAATTATTTTATTTATTATTATACGATGACATGATCCTATTTGTATGCTTGGTCTACTACTATCATGGATACGGCTAATGGTAATATTGGCATTTATTTTATCAATATTATTCTGATTAGCTGTTAGCGCCCCCTATAGTTACGCAGTTGCAAAGTCAGAAAAAGCCAGCTAGCTCAGCCAATAGAAAATAAATAGAAATCCTCCATATACACAATGCTATACCCACAGATGCATCCAGAGGAAGGCAACACCCCCCCCCCCCCCCCCATACGAAGCATAGGCCAATTTACTCCAGAGGGGGATAAAAAAAATCTTCCTAATCCAATGCGATTTCTATTTGGCCACTAGATGGAGCTGATGACACCAGGAGGTAATCTATTCTATTTAGGCACTAGATGGCGCTGACGATACAGGAGGCAACTAGGTGGAGCTGATGGCAGCAGGAGGTAAATCTATTCTATTTGGCCACTAGGTGGAGCTGATGGCACCAGGAATTCATCTATTCTATTTGGCCACTAGATGGAGCTGATGACACCAGGAATTCATCTATTCTGTTTGGCCACTAGATGGAGCTGATGACACCAGGAGGTAATCTATTCTATTTAGGCACTAGATGGCGCTGACGATACAGGAGGCCACTAGATGGAGCTGATGGCAGCAGGAGGTAAATCTATTCTATTTGGCCACTAGATGGAGCTGATGGCACCAGGAATTCATCTATTCTATTTGGCCACTAGATGGAGCTGATGGCACCAGGAATTCATCTATTCTATTTGGCCACTAGATGGAGCTGATGGCACCAGGAATTCATCTATTCTATTTGGCCACTAGATGGAGCTGATGGCACCAGGAATTCATCTATTCTATTTGGCCACTAGATAGAGCTGATGACACCAGGAATTCATCTATTCTGTTTGGCAACTAGATGGAGCTGATGACACCAGGAGGTAATCTATTCTATTTGGCCACTAGATGGAGCTGAGACACCAGGAATTCATCTATTCTTTTTGGCCACTAGATGGAGCTGATGACACCAGGAATTCATCTATTCTGTTTGGCAACTAGATGGAGCTGATGACACCAGGAGGTAATCTATTCTATTTGGCCACTAGATGGAGCTGATGACACCGGGAATTCATCTATTCTATTTGGCCACTAGATGGAGCTAATGGCACCAGGAGGTAATCTATTTTATTTGGCCTCTAGATGGAGCTGATGACACCACAAATTCATCTATTCTATTTGGCCACTAGATGGAGCTGATGGCACCAGGAGGTAATCTATTCTATTTGGCCACTAGATGGAGCTTATGACATCAGGAGGTAATTTATTCTATATGGCCACTAGATGGAGCTGATGGCACCAGGAGGTAAATCTATTCTATTTGGCCACTAGATGGAGCTGATGACACCAGGAATTAATCTATTCTATTTGGCCACTAGGTGGAGCTGATGATACAGGAGGTAATCTATTCTATTTGGCCGCTAGATGGAGCTGATGCCACCAGGAATTCATCTATCCTATTTGGCCACTAGATGGAGCTGATGACACCGGGAATTCATCTATTCTATTTGGCCACTAGATGGAGCTGATGCCACCAGGAATTCATCTATCCTATTTGGCCACTAGATGGAGCTGATGACACCAGGAATTCATCTATCCTATTTGGCCACTAGATGGAGCTGATGACACCAGGAATTCATCTATTCTATTTGGCCACTACAGGAAATGAACGCCTGCACAAATGCTTCTGACATTCGAGCAACGAATGTTTTATAAATAGACCACAATGTGTTATTTGTGATCATTGGTTTGATGGTTTCGATGTTTTAGACACCTAGTTGGCGCTGGCCCATTGGATATGTAACAAAGTATCCTTTCTGATAATTGTTATTTGATGGTTTCGATACTTTTGGTGGTATTTATAAATCGTTTGCATAGCGGTTTGTCCATCTTCACTGGAATTTGTGCGAATTGTGCCAAAATCGAACGTTCTTAAGCTATATTTTCTCTGGAGATTGAAGGTGTGAATGGAGAAAATACATTATTGGCCACTAGATGGCGCTTAGTAAATAAGCAAGCTTCTCTGCTCCATCTAGTGGTCATATTATGGAATTTTCCCCCCTAACACGGGGGGAGGGTTGGCTGTGAATTCATCCACACTGGAGTAGACAGAATCTGAAGCAGCTTTGCATGGCAACCAATCAGCTTGTTCAGTTAGGTTTTAAAAAATGAAGGCTAGAACATGATTGGTCGCCAGGCACAGCTGCTCCAGATTCTGTCTACTTCAGTCTTGGTAAATCCCCGTTTTTTTTTTTTTGATGAACATTCGATCTGCAGAGGACATTTGACTTTGCCCCATTTGCACAGAAGCGATTTGTTTGGGGGATAAAACTGAATGTCCTCTGGCACTAGACTATGCAATTCGAATGTGTGCTTGTGAAAAAATACCACATTATGACCACTAGATGGTGCCAAGTATGTATGCTCCCCAGCTCCATCTAGTGGCCATAATGCTGCATTTTTCCCACCCCCATTTACACTTTTTTTTGTGATGGATAACATTCGATCTGCAGAGAATATAGCTGGAGGACATTTGAGTTTGCCCCATTGATACAGAATAAATGTGTGCGGGGCAAACATTGAATCTCCTCCACCTATATTTTCTGCAGATCGAATGTTATCCATAAAAAAAATGTGTGAATGGGAAAAAAAATGCAGCATTATGGCCACTAGATGGAGCTGAGGAGCATACATACTTGGCGCCATCTAGTGGTTGCGCATACTGTTAGCCCCATCTAGTGACCATACATACCTAGCACCATCTTGTGGTCATACATACCAAGCGCCACCTAGTGACCATACATACCTAGCACCATTTAGTGGCCATACATACCTAGCCCCATCTCGTGGTCATACATACCCAGCGCCACCTAGTGGCAATACATACTTGGTACCATCTAGTGGCCATACATACCCAGTACATACCTAGCGCCATCTAGTGGTCATACATACCTAGCACCATCTAGTGGCCATACATACCCAGCGCCACCTAGTGACCATACATACCTAGTGCCATCTAGTGGTCATACATACCTAGCGCCATCTGGTGGCAATACATACTTGGTACCATCTAGTGGCCATACATACCCAGCACCATCTAGTGGCCATACATACCTAGCGCCATCTAGTGGTCATACATACCTAGCGCCATCTGGTGGCAATACATACTTGGTACCATCTAGTGGCCATACATACCCAGCACCATCTAGTGGCCATACATACCTAGCGCCATCTAGTGGCATACATACCTAGCACCATCTAGTGGCCATACATACCTAGCACCATCTAGTGGCCATACATACCCAGCGCCATCTAGTGGCCATACATACCTAGCCCCATCTAGTGGTCATACATACCCAGCGCCATCTAGCGGCCATACGTACCCAGCACCATCTGGTGGCCATACATACCCAGCGCCATCTAGTAGCCATAGGTACTTAGCGCCATCTAGTGCACATACATACCTAGCCCCATCTAGTAGTCATTCATACCTAGCCCCATCTAGTGGCCATACATACCTAGCCCCATCTAGTGGCCATACATACCCAGCCCCATCTCGTGGCCATACATACCTAGCACCATCTAGTGGCCATACATACCTAGTGCCATCTAGTGGCCATACATTCTCGGCGCCATCTAGTGCACATACATACCTAGCCCCATCTAGTAGTCATTCATACCTAGCCCCATCTAGTGGCCATACATACCTAGCACCATCTAGTGGCCATACATACTTAGCACCATCTAGTGGCCATACATACCTAGCGCCATCTAGTGGCCATACATACCTAGCACCAACTAGTGGCCATACATACCTAGCCCCATCTAGTGTTCATACATACCTAGCGCCATCTAGTGGCCATACATACCTAGCGCCATCTAGTGGCCATACATACCTAGCGCCATCTAGTGGCCATATATACTTTTCGCCATCTAGTGGCCATAATGTGTTTTTTTCCCCACACATTCGAATTGCAGAGACTAGAGTCAGAGAACATTCGATTTCACCCCATTCACACAGAACGAATATTGACAGGCATTTTCGATGGATGAACAGCTATGGGCTCTAACCCCTCCACCCTTCACCCAAACCCCCCGAATAAAGTTTTCATATACATTTCAGTGGGGGGGAGGGGCCCAGCATCCACAAAGTTAAACTGGTTTAGTGCAGCAGTTGTGATAAATGCTGGAAATTCGCCTTCCAGCCAATGCAGAGTGATTCACGGGGAGTAATGCGGGTGACACCGCAGGTGACTGAGTTCCTATCAATGTCAGGGGGGGGCGCAGAGCATTGCAGCATCAGAGCATCGCACAGATGGCTCATTATTCAGAACAGGGTGTGATGGGGAGATTAGGAGGTAATGGGCAGCTCAGGAGACGGAACACGGCGGGGCGGAGAGAGGAGATGGGTGTCACCCGGGTGTCACTATGTTTATTTATTATATAAAGACACCCAATAAATCTGATCCCAACCGACCCAGACACCGATCTGCCGAGACCGGAGGAGACGCATCACTCACTGGCCAGGTAACCTTCTACTATGGATTTATTATTCAGGGGTGTGACAGAGGAGCTTACACTCTAATCCCACCACTTCACTATTAATATGCTGTATGTTTATTTAGTGCTGACATATACCGCAGCTCTGTACAGAGATCACTGAGCCAGTGACTTCAGTCTCTGTACCAGAGGAGCTTACACTCTAATGTACCCTCCCCCCACAGTCACACACTTACAGTGCCTTGAAAAAGTATTCATACCCCTTGAAATGTTCCACATTTTGTTACAACCAAAAACATAAATGTATTTTATTGGGATTTTATGTGATAGACCAACACAAAGTGTCACATAATTGTGAAGTGGAAGGAAAATGATAAATGATACAAATAAATATGTGAAAAGTGTGGGGGGGGGGGACATTTGTATTCAGCCCCCTTTACTCTGATAACTATAATCTAGAGGAACCAATTGCCTTCAGAAGTCACCAAATTAGTAAATAGAGTCCACCTGTGTGTCATTTAATCTCAGTATAAATACAGCTGTTCTGTGAAGCCCTCAGGAGGTTTCTTAGAGAACCTTAGTGAACAAACAGCATCATGAAGGCCAAGGAACACACCAGACAGGTCAGGGATAAAGTTGTGGAGAAGTATAAAGCAGGGTTAGGTTATAAAAAATCTCCCAAGCTTTGATCATCTCACGGAGCTCTGTTCAATCCATCATCGGAAAATGGAAAGAGTATGGCACAACTGCAAACCTACCAAGACATGGCCGTCCACCTAAACTGACCGGCCGGGCAAGGAGAGCATTCATCAGAGAAGAGCCAAGAGGTCCATGGTAACTCTGGAGGAGCTGCAGAGATCCACAGCTCAGGTGGGAGAATCTGTCCACAGGACAACTATTAGTCGTGTTCTCCACAAATCTGCCCTTTATGGAAGAGTGACAAGAAGAAAGACATTGGTGAAAGAAAGTCATAAGAAGTCCTGTTTGTAGTTTGTGAGAAGCCATGTGGAGGACACAGCAAACATGTGGAAGAAGGTGATCTGGTCAGAGGAGACCAAAATTCAACATTTTGGCCTAAAAGTGAAACGCTGTGTGTGGGGGGAAAACTAACACTGCACATCACCCTGAACACACCATCCCCACTGTGAAACATGGTGGTGGCAGCATCATGTGGTGGGGATGGTTTTCTTCAGCAGGGACAGGGAAGCTGGTCAGAGTTGATGGGAAGATGGATGGAGACAAATACAGGGCAATCTTAGAAGAAAACCTGTTAGAGTCTACAAAAGACTTGAGACCGGGGCGGAGGTTCACCTTCCAGCAGGACAACGACCTGAAACATCCAGCCAGAGCTACAATGGAATGGTTTAGATCAAAGCATATTCATGTGTTAGAATGGCCCAGTCACAGTCCAGACCTAAATCACATTGAGAATCTGTGACAAGACTTGAAAATTGCTGTTCACAGACGCTCTCCATCCAATCTGACAGAGCTTGAGATATTTTACAAAGAAGAATGGGCAAAAATGTCCTCTCTAGATGTGCAAAGCTGGTAGAGACATCCCCAAAAAGACTTGTAGAGAAAGGGGGTTCTACAAAGTATTGACTCCGGGGGGCGCCATACAAATACAATACTTTTTCAAGGCACTGTATGTGTGTATATATATTATATAATTGTAAAGTAAAAAGTATATTAAAGTATATAAAATGATGTAATCTATGGAGTGGTGACATCATGTGCTCAGTGTGGATTCCTCTATTGAATGTTGAGAGGACTAATCATGGGCAATTCTAATATGCTCCTTTGATGTGGTGCACCATACAGATCATGGAGCAGTGCTGGGACTTGTGGTTCCTCTGAGGGGGATGGGTGGGGGAGGGGTAGTCGAGTAGTGCTGGGAATTGTGGTTCTTCTGAGGGGGATGGGTGGGGGAGGGGTAGGTGAGCCGTGCTGGGACTTGTGGTTACTCTGAGGGGGTGGACGGGGGAGGAGTAGGTGAGCAATGCTGGGACTTGTGGTTCCTCTGGAGGGGATGGGTGGGGGAGGGGTAGTCAAGTAGTGCTGGGAATTGTGGTTCCTCTGAGGGGGATGGGTGGGGTAGGTGAGCAGTGCTGAGACTTGTGGTTCCTCTGAGGGGGATGGACAGGGGAGGAGTAGTCAAGTAGTGCTGGGACTTGTGGTTCCTCCGAGGGGGGTGGGCGGGGGGGAGGAGTAGGTGAGCAATGCTGGGACTTGTTGTTCCTCTGAGGGGGGTGGGCGGGGGGAGGAGTAGGTGAGCAATGCTGGGACTTGTGGTTACTCTGAGGGGGTGGACGGGGGAGGAGTAGGTGAGCAATGCTGGGACTTGTGGTTCCTCTGGAGGGGATGGGTGGGGGAGGGGTAGTCAAGTAGTGCTGGGAATTGTGGTTCCTCTGAGGGGGATGGGTGGGGTAGGTGAGCAGTGCTGAGACTTGTGGTTCCTCTGAGGGGGATGGACAGGGGAGGAGTAGTCAAGTAGTGCTGGGACTTGTGGTTCCTCCGAGGGGGGTGGGCGGGGGGGAGGAGTAGGTGAGCAATGCTGGGACTTGTTGTTCCTCTGAGGGGGGTGGGCGGGGGGAGGAGTAGGTGAGCAATGCTGGGATTTGTTGTTCCTCTGAGGGGGATAGGCGGGGGAGGAGTATTTGAGAAGTGCTAGAACTTGTGGTTCCTCTGAGGGGGTGGTTGGGGAGGAGTAAGTGAGCAGATGAGGCCGGTACCACCAAGGCTGCACCAGGCTCCACCAATCCAGCATATCACCTCCCAGTGACCCCTCCCATGGTTACTATGAGTTACAGGAAAGGCTCTCTCTCTCTCTCTCTCTCTCTCTCTCTCTCTCCTGGGGCCCCTCTGCACCTCTTTTCCATGACTGCAGTCTGTGCTGCAGGTTCGGTCCCAGAAAGTGGGGGAACCAGCCGCTAGTGGAGGTGCCAATCGCTTAACCCCCTCCACTATCAAAGGAGCCATCACCCCTGCCATGTCACCCGTCTCCTGGCTGGTTGGCTGCTTTAAGTAATGACAACACTGTAGTCCTTGGCAACCCCACATTACTTTCCCCTGGACAGTGCTCTGTGTGTCTGACCGGGTATTGCATCTTCCTCTAGCTCCGCCTTATTGCTGTGTTGCATCTTCCTCTAGCTCCACCCCCTTTCTGTGTTGCATCTTCCTCTAGCTCCACCCCCTTTCTGTGTTGCATCTTCCTCTAGCTCCACCGCCTTGCTGTGTTGCATCTTCCTCTAGCTCCACCGCCTTGCTGTGTTGCATCTTCCTCTAGCTCCGCCCCTTGCTGTGTTGCATCTTTCTCTAGCTCCGCCCCCTTGCTATGTTGCATCTTCCTCTAGCTCCGCCCCCTTGCTGTGTTGCATCTTCCTCTAGCTCCACCCCTTGCCGTGTTGCATCTTCCTCTAGCTCCGCCCCCTTGCTGTGTTGCATCTTCCTCTAGCTCCGCCTTATTGCTGTGTTGCATCTTCCTCTAGCTCCACCCCCTTTCTGTGTTGCATGCCTTGTACTTTAGATACCGTGCATGCACCCCTTTAAGGGACGTCAGACCAGGCAATTAACGCATAATGGTCACTTTACTGAAGAGAGGCAAACATACAGGAAGAGTTCTTCTCCCCCCACATTCCTGTACAGGGGAGGTCTACTGCCCACAAGGTGAGCCTACCTAAATAACAGCAGGGTCCAGAGTCCTTTAGAGGTAAGTGTTCAAATAATCCACAAGAGGCAGCAAGTGTCCTTAGTCCATGATTGGCAGGAAGTCCATACAGGAGGTAATACATCCACCGCTAGCAGTTAAGAGTCCATAGAGTCCTCAGGTACCCAGCCCCTTAGGGAACCCCAACTGGGGCCCCCCACATGGGGGAACAGACCAACAGAGTAACATCTTGGCATTTGTTCCCAGCAGCTCTCCCAGGGAGCTCTTTCTATGTGGCTGCAAAACTAGCCGAAGGATTCCTCAGATCCCCCACATATCTACATTGTAATGATTTGCACCTGACTGGCTCAGGCAACCAAGGACAGCTGAGACAAATCGCTGTAGGACAGCAGAGCAGAAAAGAAACATTAACCCTACTGGGGGGGCAGCCTCAACATTGGGATACAAAAACTAAAATTGGTGAATTTGGCCAATTTAATGTTTCAGACATATTAGGAAAAAATTAAAAATGTGACTGTAATTCAACTTTTTGATTAATTTTTTTTGGAGGTGGTGTTTTTTTTATGGCTACTTGCTAAAAACGCAAATTGTAAAAAAAAAATTTCTAGTGAATATTCATAGTGCATTTGTCCAATCATCAGTTGTCATTGTCTGGGTCCCTGAAATATAAAAATATCTTAATTGTATCTGTTATTCCTAAATTTTTGTCATGTCAAAATATATATGTATTTTTTTTTTTTTTTAATTCATTTTTATTGGCGAAGATGCATGACATTAATACATACAGCAAAGTGCTCAATGTAAGCACAATAAAGTGCAATATGCGGTTTTACAGACACGAAACAGGTCAACAAAGACATGTACAAAACTTTACTTAGAATTCAAAAAAAGGAAGAAAAGTTAAATATTGACTACTCTCCTGGGTGTACAAAAATGTATTATTATATATTATTATTATTTTTTATTAATAATAATTATATATTATTTTATAATTATTATTATATTATTGTGATTATAATTATTATTTTATTATAATTATTACTATTATATTATTATTATTATTATTGGTATTATATTATTATTATTATTATTATTGTTAGTAATACAAATAATAAAAATTATAATATAATAATAATAATTATTATTATTATATTATTATCATAATTGTTATTTTATTATAATTATTACTATTATATTAATAATAGTAATAATAATATATAATAATTATTATTGTTATTATAATTATTATTGTTATAATTATTATTTTTAATTATAATTATAACTATATTATTATTGTTATATTATAATTATTATTATTATTATTATATTGTAATCGTATTAATTTTATTTAAAATTGAATTTATTGGATAATTTAGTTATTTTTTTAATTTCCAGCCTAGACCTTCCCCGCCGCAGCCATGGCCAACATCCTAAACGCCATCCGGCGGATCATCGAGACCTTCCACAGCTACAGCAGCGAGACCGCCCCCTGCGACACGCTGAATATGGAGGAATTCAACAAACTCATCCAGACGCAGTTTGCCGATATCATAGAGGTATGAAATCGCCACCTGGTGGCACAGTGGAGAACGGCGCCATTTTATACTAACCGGGGCAATTTTTTAATTTTATTGGTAAAATCAGCAATTTTTTAAAAAAATATGTAGAACCCACAAATATTATATATTTTCTTAAAGCAGAGGCTTTGTAAAATAAAATGGCAGCGGTTGCTATTTTTTTATGTAGGATGCTAATTGCACAAATTTTAATTCAAAAACTTTAAAAATTAGGAAATAAACATTAGGAAAAAAATATAATGAATTTTATTATACACAAAATAATACCCGCTTTTTGGGTTAAAAGATTGGGGTTGTGTCGAGTAAGTAGATACCAAACAAGTCAATTGCATGTGCCATAAAAAGGTGCCCAATATTTTTATTGTTGACAATTTAAAAACCTTTACCGTTATCCGTTCAATGTTAACCATGAATGATGGTCTTAGAGATATTGTGTTTGTGGCGTTTCTACACGTCACTATTTACATACACCTGCGGGACCAATGCAAATTTTTGCATTCATGTGTATGCGGGTGGGGGGGGGGGGTGGAGATGCTTTTTAAATTCTTTTTAAATTCTTTTAATTTATTTAATTACAATTTTTTTTAATTCTTTAAATTTTAATTACATTTAATTTATTGATGGAATGCACCCGGAAAGTATTCACAGCGCTTCACTTTTTCCACATTTTGTTATGTTACAGCCTTATTCTAAAATGGATTAAATTCATTATTTTCCTCAAATTTCTACAAATAATCCCCCATAATGACAACGTGAGAGAAGTTTGCTTGAAATCTTTGCAAATTTAATAAAAATAACAATGGAAAAAATCCCATGTACATAAGTATCACAGACTCCTCCCATGTACATAACTATCACAGGCTCCTCCCGTGTACATAAGTATCACAGACTCCTCCCATGTACATAAGTATCACAGGCTCCTCCCATGTACATAAGTATCACAGGCTCCTCCCATGTACATAAGTATCACAGGCTCCTCCCGTGTACATAAGTATCACAGACTCCTCCCATGTACATAAGTATCACAGGCTCCTCCCATGTACATAAGTATCACAGGCTCCTCCCATGTACATAAGTATCACAGGCTCCTCCCATTTACATAAGTATCACAGGCTCCTCCCATGTACATAAGTATCACAGGCTCCTCCCATGTACATAAGTATCACAGGCTCCTCCCATGTACATAAGTATCACAGGCTCTTCCCATGTACATAAGTATCCCCGGCTCCTCCCATGTACCTAAGTATCACAGGCTCCTCCCATGTACATAAGTATCACAGGCTCCTCCCATGCACATAAATATCACAGGATCCTCCCATGTACATAAGTATCACAGGCTCCTCCCATGTACATAAATATCACAGGCTCCTCCCATGTACATAAGTATCACAGGCTCCTCCCCATGTACATAAGTATCACAGGCTCCTCCCATGCACATAAATATCACAGGCTCCTCCCATGTACATAAATATCACAGACTCCTCCCCATGTACATAAGTATCACAGGCTCCTCCCATGCACATAAATATCACAGGCTCCTCCCATGTACATAAGTATCACGGGCTCCTCCCATGTACATAAGTATCACAGGCTCCTCCCATGCACATAAATATCACAGGCTCCTCCCATGTACATAAGTATCACAGGCTCCTCCCATGTACATAAGTATCACAGCCTTTGCTCAATACTTTGGTGAAGCTCCTTTGGCACCAATTACATCCTCAAGTCTTGTTGAGTATGATGCTATAAGCTCAGCACTCCTATTTTTGGGCAGTTTCTCCCATTCTTCTTTGTAGGACCTCTCCAGCTCCATCAGGTTGGATGGAGCGCGTCGGTGCACAGCCATTTTCAGATCTCTCCAGAGATGTTCAATCGGGTTCAAGTCTGGGCTCTGGCTGGACCACTCGGGGGCATTCACAGAGTTGTCCCGTAGCCGCTCCTTTGTTATCTTGGCTGTGTGCTTAGGGTCGTTGTCCTGTTGGAAGATGAACCTTCACCCCAGTCTGAGGTCCAGAGCGCTCTGGAGAAGATTTTCATCTCAGATGTCTCTTTCCCTCAATCCTGACTAGTCTCCCAGTTCCTGCTGCTGAAAAACCTCCCCACAGCATGATGCTGCCACCACCATGCTTCACAGTAGGGATGGTATTGGCCGGGTGATGAGCGATGCCTGGTTTCCTCCAGACATGATGCTTGTCATTCAGACCAAAGAGTTTAATCTTTGTTTCATCAGACCAGAAAATTTTGTTTCGTAAGGTCTGAGAGTCCTTCAGGTGCCTTTTGGCAAACTCCAGGCAGGCTGTCATGTGCCTTTTACTGGGGAGTGGCTTCCGTCTGGCCCCTCTACCATACAGGCCTGATTGGTGGAGGGCTGCAGAGATGGTTGTTCTCGTAAATTTGCAAAATTAATTTAATCCATTTTGGAATAAGACTGTAAAATAACAAAATGTGGAAAAAGTGAAGCGCTGTAAATATATAAATTGATAAAAAATGATAAACTTTAAATAAAGGTTGATATTTATTATACATGTATAAATATTAAAATAACAATTATAATTTTTAATTGTCACATTGCTATGTACATACATATGCAGGACAGACAAACACATTTGCATTCACATGTATGCGCGGGGGGGGGACAGGGGTTTTATTAGATTTTTTTATTGTTATTTATTTTGTTACAATTTTTATTTTATTTGTTTATCAAAGTTTTATTTAAATTCAATGGGTTTATAAATATTATAAACCAATAAATGTATATTTTTTTACATTTTATAATCTAAAAGTGAGAGCAGCACTCACAGGTCTTGAGACGTGAATGCACAGTGAAGATTTTATTTGGACGATTCAATGAGGTCCTGAGGAAAACGAGCTCGTGCCTCGTTGAAATGTCAAAATAAAAAATAAAGATTTCACTCTCACGGCCTGTGGGTGGCGCTCTCTCATTTGGATTATATGTACTACAGTCTTTGCTGAGCACCCCAGCCTATTTTTTTTTTTAACTCTGATATGTGTGCAGTGGCAACCACTGTTTTTTAACTACATTTTAATATTTATTATACATTTATAAATATTATAAATTAAAAGGTTTAATTTATTATAATTAATTATTAATATTTATTTATGAATATCAATTAATACATATTAATAATAATATATTCATTCATAAATATTTATTTATAACAATTTAAAAAAAAAAAATTATTGCAATGATTATTTTAATTATTTAATTTTACTACTTTTTTTTCTTTTTACACGTTTTGAATTATTTATTTATTTTGTATTATATGTACTACAGTCTTTGCTGCGCACCCAGCCCATTTTTTTTAACTCTAATATACTGTATGTGCAGTGGCAACTACTGTTTTTTTTTTAATAAATGGTAATATTTATTATACATTTATAAATATTATAAAGGAAAATTAAAACTTTTAATTATAATTAATTTGTAAATATGTATTTATGTATATTAATTAATACATAATAATTAATATTAATATATTAATTGATAAGTATTTATTTATAATAAATATTTATTTATTACAATTATTATTTTAATTATTTCATTTTACTACTTTTTTTTTTCTTTTACACGTTTTGAATTTATTTTTTTTTTCATACTACTGTTATCACATGGGGCTAATAAGCCCCCTATATGATAACATGGGCAGGTAACATAAGGAGTTTATTAAACCCCCTGATGATTCCCATGCCTTCCGAAGCAGCTAATAAAGCACAAAACTTTTAAAATAAATAATAATATAGATAAATAAATCATAAAAAAAAAAATAATGACATCAAATGGTTAAAGAAATCTAATATTAAAGGAGAACTTTGTCCTACTTAAAGGCGCTATTTATATATAAATATAGGGAGTGTGATTTACCTGCACAACCGGATGACATCTGAGAAATATTTTGGGATTTTTTTTTCATAGGGTGTTTCCCGGGCTGTGAGGGTGTAACATTTATAGGGTGTAACTGTTCAACCTTACTAAACAAAGGAGGAAATCTGCAACTCCAGATAGCTGCAGCACCGATATTGATGACGGAAAAAAAATATTTGTGTGATTAAAGGTTCAAGGGCCTGCAGACTGCAAAGACCCAAAAAATGGAAAATTGTATCAAATACTTACCGTAATTTTCCTTTCCTGATGCCAAACCATGGCGGCATATTAGTGACTCTTGTCCACTCCCTCGGGACCAGTGAACATAGTAAAAAAAAGGAGTGGTTTGCCCCACCCCATTCTTGTTGGCGATCACAGAGGTCAGACGTTTCTTGTAGGTGGTGACCAGGTTTGCACACATCTCAGGAGGGGATTTGGTCCACTTTTCTTTACAGATCTTCTCTAAATCCTTAAGGTTTCTTGGCTGTCTCTTGGCAACTCGAAGTTTCAGCTCCCTCCATTAATTTTTTGTGGGATTAAGGTCTCGAGACTGGCTAGGCCACTCCATGACCTTAGATGTGCTTCTTCTGGAGCCACTCCTTTGTTGCCTTGGCGGTATGTTTTGGGTCATTGCCATGCTGGAAGACCCATTCACGACCCATCTTCAGTGTTCTGGCTGAGGGTAGAAGGTTCTCATCCAAGATCTTACAATACATGGCCCCGTCCATTGGCCCCTCAATGCGGCAAAGTCGGCCTGAACATTTATCAGAGAAACAGCCCCAAAGGATCATGTTTCCACCTCTGTGTGTGACTGTAGGGATGGTGTTCTTAGGGTCATAGTCAGAATTTCCCTTCCTCCAAACACAGTGAGTCCTCCTCCTCAGGAAGACACATGTACAGGCCCATCTGAAGTTTGCCAATGAACATCTAAATGATTCAGAGAAGGATTGGGAGAAAGTTCTGTGGTCAGATGAGACCACAATTGAGCTCTTTGGCATTAACTTGACTTGCCGTGTTTGGAGGAAGAAAAATGGTGACTATGACCCTAAGAACATCATCCCTACAGTCACACACGGAGGTGGAAACATGATGCTTTGGGACTGTTTCTCTGCTAACAGGGCCAACTTTGCTGCATTGGAGAGGCCAATGGACGGGGCCATGTACAGTGGGGCAAAAAAGTATTTAGTCACCACCAATTGTGCAAGTTCTCCCACATAAAAAGATGAGAGAGGCCTGTAATTGTCATCATAGGTATACCTCAACTATGAGAGACAAAATGTGGAAACAAATCCAATCACATTGTCTGATTTTTGAAAGAATTTATTTTGCAAATTATGGTGGAAAATAAGTATTTGGTCTCCTACAAACAAGCGAGATTTCTGGTTCTCATAGACCTGTATCTTCTTCTTTAAGAGGCTCCTCTGTCCTCCACTCATTACCTGTATTAATGGCACCTGTTTGAACTTGTTATCAGTATAAAAGACACCTGTCCACAACCTCAAACAGTCACACTCCAAACTCCACTATGGTGAAGACCAAAGAGCTGTCGAAGGACACCAGAAACTAAATTGTAGACCTGCACCAGACTGGGAAGACTGAATCTGCAATAGGCAAGCAGCTTGGTGTGAAGAAATCAACTGTGGGAGCAATAATTAGAAAATGGAAGACATAGAAGACCACTGATAATCTCCTTCGATCTGGGGCTCCACACAAGATCTCACCCCGTGGGGTCAAAATGATCACAAGAACGGTGAGCAAAAATCCCAGAACCACATGGGGGGACCTAGTGAATGACCTGCAGAGAGCTGGGACCAACGTAATAAAGGCTACCATCAGTAACACACTACACCGCCAGGGACTCAGATCCTGCAGTGCCAGACGTGTCCCCCTGCTTAAGCCAGTACATGTCCGGGGTCCGTCTAAGGTTTCCTAGAGAGCATTTGGATGATCCAGAAGAGGATTGGGAGAATGTCATATGGTCAGATGAAACCAAAGTAGAACTGTTTGGTAGAAACACAACTCGTCGTGTTTGGAGGAGAGAGAATGCTGAGTTGTAACCAAAGGACACCATACCTACTGTGAAGCATGGGGGTGACAACATCATGCTTTGGGGCTGTTTCTCTGCAAAGGGAACAGGAAGACTGATCCGTGTACAAGAATGAATGGGGCCATGTATCGTGAGGTTTTGAGTGCAAACCTCCTCCCATCAGCAAGTGCATTGAAGATGAAATGTGGCTGGGTCTTTCAGCATGACAATGATCCCAAACACACCGCCCGGGCAATGAAGGAGTGGCTTCGTAGGAAGCATTTCAAGGTCCAGGAGTGGCCTAGCCAGTCTCCAGATCTCAACCCCATAGAAAACCTTTGGAGGGAGTTGAAAGTCCGTGTTGCCCAGCCCCAAAACATCACTGCTCTAGAGGAGATCTGCATGGAGGAATGGACCAACATATCAGCAACAGTGTGTGACAACCTTGTGAAGACTTACAGAAAACGTTTGACCTCTGTCATTGCCAACAAAGGATATATAACAAAGTATTGAGATCAACTTTTCATATTGACCAAATACTTATTTTCCACCATAATTTGCAAATAAATTCTTTCAAAAATCAGACAATGTGATTGGATTTGTTTCCACATTTCGTCTCTTATAGTTGAGGTCTACCTATGATGACAATTACAGGCCTCTCTCATCTTTTTAAGTGGGAGAACTTGCACAATTGGTGGTGACTAAATACTTTTTTGCCCCACTGTATTGTAAGATCTTGGAGGAGAACCTTTTTCCCTCAGCCAGAACACTGAAGATGGGTCATGGATGGGTCTTCCGCCATGACAATGACCCAAAACATACCGCCAAGGCCAAAAAAGAGTGGTATTTATGCAGCGTTTTTTTAAAATACAATTTCTTTGGAATAATACACTTTAATGCACTTTCACCCCCTTCTTGCCCAGGCCAATTTTCAGCTTTCAGCGCTGTCACACTGATAATCAGTGCAGTCCCCAACAGTGCCCATCAGTGCTGCCAATCAGTACCCATCAGTGCCTCCTCATCACTGTCATTTATCAGTTCTGCCTACCTGTGCCTATCAGAGCCGCCTATCGATGCCGATTAGTGCCACCTATCAGTGCCCATCTGTGCTGCCAATGAGTGTCCATCAGTGCTGCCTACCAGCGCCTATCAGTGCCCATTAGTGCCGCCTATCAGTGTCTACTAGTGCCACCTATCAGTGCCCGCGTAGTAGTTAGTTATTTCACTTGGAACGCACGGTGTCAGGTCTGCATTCGGCTATCCTTCCTGTTCAGGTGGTGGTGTATGACATTGTGCATGAGGTGGAGAAGATTCGGGTACTTGAGAGAGACAAGCGGAGTCAGGGGGCTTGGTTGAAGGCGTGGAGGGGTTTCAGGCCTCCCTGACTGCCAGGAGTCTCTTTCCCGGGTGTGGCTGTCTGTCTCTTATCACCCTAGATTATTATTTTTTTGGGATTAATTTTTGATAAATGGCTGTGTACATAGGTGATGGGTTGTGCCTCTTAGGCCCTCTCTGCTGCTTTATGTAAATAATTTTGGTAGTGGATTATGTATATATTGTATATATTCTGAACATGGATGTGTATTCCTTGGATTTCTGTTGAAGTTTTGTACTATGGTTTTGTTTTTTACTTTTGTATAAAATTGGTTGCTTGATTCTTTTTAATAAAAGATCAATTGTGCCCCATTATTGGTATCAGTGGGAGGAATAGTGCCCCATTATTAGTATCAGTGGGAGGAATAGTGCCCCATTATTAGTATCAGTGGGTGGACTAGTGCCCCATCATTGGTGTCAGTGGGAGGAATAGTGCCCCATCATTGGTATCAGTGGGAGGAATAGTGTCCCATCATTGGTGTCAGTGGGAGGAATAGTGCCCCATTATTAGTATCAGTGGGAGGAATAGTGCCCCATCATTGGTGTCAGTGGGAGGAATAGTGCCCCATCATTGGTGTCAGTGGGAGGAATAGTGCCCCATTATTAGTATCAGTGGGTGGACTAGTGCCCCATCATTGGTGTCAGTGGGAGGAATAGTGCCCCATCATTGGTGTCAGTGGGAGGAATAGTGCCCCATCATTGGTATCAGTGGGAGGAATAGTGCCCCATCATTGGTATCAATGGGAGGAATAGTGCCCCATTATTAGTATCAGTGGGAGGAATAGTGCCCCATCATTGGTGTCAGTAGGAAGAATAGTGCCCCATCATTGGTGTCAGTGGGAGGAATAGTGCCCCATTATTAGTATCAGTGGGTGGACTAGTGCCCCATCATTGGTGTCAGTGGGAGGAATAGTGCCCCATCATTGGTATCAGTGGGAGGAATAGTGCCCCATCATTGGTATCAGTGGGAGGAATAGTGCCCCATCATTGGTATCAATGGGAGGAATAGTGCCCCATTATTAGTATCAGTGGGAGGAATAGTGCCCCATCATTGGTGTCAGTGGGAGGAATAGTGCCCCATCATTGGTGTCATTGGAAGGAATAGTGCCCCATCATTGGTGTCAGTGGGAGGAATAGTGTCCCATCATTGGTGTCAGTGGGAAGAATAGTGTCCCATCATTGGTGTCAGTGGGAAGAATAGTGCCCCATCATTGCTATCAGTGTGAGGAATAGTGCACCATCATTAGTATCAGTGGGAGGAATAGTGCCCCATCATTGGTATCAGTGGGAGGAATAGTGCCCCATCATTGGTGTCATTAGGAGGAATAGTGCCCCATCATTGGGGTCAGTGGGAGGAATAGTACCCCATCATTGATGTCAGTGGAAGGAATAGTGCCCCATCATTGGTGTCAGTAGGAGGAATAGTGCCCCATCATTGGTGTCAGTGAGAGGAATCGTGCCCCATCATTGGTGTCAGTGGGAGGAATAGTGCCCCATCATTGGTGTCAGTGGGAGGAATAGTGCCCCATCATTGCTATCAGTGGGAGGAATAGTGTCCCATCATTGGTGTCAGTGGGAGGAATAGTGCCCCATCATTGGTGTCAGTGGGAGGAATAGTGCCCCATCATTGGTGTCAGTGGGAGGAATAGTGCCCCATCATTGGTATCAGTGGGAGGAATAGTGCCCCATCATTGGTATCAGTGGGAGGAATAGTGCCCCATCATTGGTGTCAGTGGGAGGAATAGTGCCCCATCATTGGTATCAGTGGGAGGAATAGTGCCCCATCATTGGTATCAGTGGGAGGAATAGTGCCCCATTATTAGTATCAGTGGGAGGAATAGTGCCCCATCATTGGTGTCAGTGGGAGGAATAGTGCCCCATCATTGGTGTCAGTGGGAGGAATAGTGCCCCATCATTGGTATCAGTGGGAGGAATAGTGCCCCATCATTGGTATCAGTGGGAGGAATAGTGCCCCATCATTGGTATCAGTGGGAGGAATAGTGCCCCATCATTGGTATCAATGGGAGGAATAGTGCCCCATTATTAGTATCAGTGGGAGGAATAGTGCCCCATCATTGGTGTCAGTGGGAGGAATAGTGCCCCATCATTGGTGTCAGTGGGAGGAATAGTGCCCCATCATTGGTGTCAGTGGGAGGAATAGTGTCCCATCATTGGTGTCAGTAGGAGGAATAGAGCCCCATCATTGGGGTCAGTGGGAGGAATAGTACCCCATCATTGATGTCAGTGGAAGGAATAGTGCCCCATCATTGGTGTCAGTAGGAGGAATAGAGCCCCATCATTGGGGTCAGTGGGAGGAATAGTACCCCATCATTGATGTCAGTGGAAGGAATAGTGCCCCATCATTGGTGTCAGTAGGAGGAATAGTGCCCCATCATTGGTGTCAGTGAGAGGAATCGTGCCCCATCATTGGTGTCAGTGGGAGGAATAGTGCCCCATCATTGGTGTCAGTGGGAGGAATAGTGCCCCATCATTGGTATCAATGGGAGGAATAGTGCCCCATTATTAGTATCAGTGGGAGGAATAGTGCCCCATCATTGGTGTCAGTGGGAGGAATAGTGCCCCATCATTGGTGTCAGTGGGAGGAATAGTGCCCCATTATTAGTATCAGTGGGTGGACTAGTGCCCCATCATTGGTGTCAGTGGGAGGAATAGTGCCCCATCATTGGTATCAGTGGGAGGAATAGTGCCCCATCATTGGTATCAGTGGGAGGAATAGTGCCCCATCATTGGTATCAATGGGAGGAATAGTGCCCCATTATTAGTATCAGTGGGAGGAATAGTGCCCCATCATTGGTATCAATGGGAGGAATAGTGCCCCATTATTAGTATCAGTGGGAGGAATAGTGCCCCATCATTGGTGTCAGTGGGAGGAATAGTGCCCCATCATTGGTGTCAGTGGGAGGAATAGTGCCCCATCATTGGTGTCAGTGGGAGGAATAGTGCCCCATCATTGGTGTCAGTGGGAGGAATAGTGCCCCATCATTGGTGTCAGTGGGAAGAATAGTGCCCCATCATTGGTATCAGTGGGAGGAATAGTGCACCATCATTGGTGTCAGTGGGAGAAATATTGCCCCATCATTGGTGTCAGTAGGAGGAATAGTGCCCCATCATTGGTGTCAGTAGGAGGAATAGTGCCCCATCATTGGTGTCAGTGGGAGGAATAGTGCCCCATCATTGGGGTCAGTGGGAGGAATAGTGCCCCATCATTGGTGTCAGTAGGAGGAATAGTGCCCCATCATTGATGTCAGTGGAAGGAATAGTGCCCCATTATTAGTATCAGTGGGAGGAATAGTGCCCCATCATTGGTGTCAGTGGGAGGAATAGTGCCCCATCATTGGTGTCAGTGGGAGGAATAGTGCCCCATTATTAGTATCAGTGGGTGGACTAGTGCCCCATCATTGGTGTCAGTGGGAGGAATAGTGCCCCATCATTGGTATCAGTGGGAGGAATAGTGCCCCATCATTGGTATCAGTGGGAGGAATAGTGCCCCATCATTGGTATCAGTGGGAGGAATAGTGCCCCATCATTGGTATCAGTGGGAGGAATAGTGCCCCATCATTGGTATCAGTGGGAGGAATAGTGCCCCATCATTGGTATCAGTGGGAGGAATAGTGCCCCATCATTGGTGTCAGTGGGAGGAATAGTGCCCCATCATTGGTATCAGTGTGAGGAATAGTGCCCCATCATTGGTGTCAGTGGGAGAAATATTGCCCCATCATTGGTGTCAGTAGGAGGAATAGTGCCCCATCATTGGTATCAGTGTGAGGAATAGTGCCCCATCATTGGTGTCAGTGGGAGAAATATTGCCCCATCATTGGTGTCAGTAGGAGGAATAGTGCCCCATCATTGGTATCAGTGTGAGGAATAGTGCCCCATCATTGGTGTCAGTGGGAGAAATATTGCCCCATCATTGGTGTCAGTAGGAGGAATAGTGCCCCATCATTGGGGTCAGTGGGAGGAATAGTGCCCCATCATTGGTGTCAGTAGGAGGAATAGTGCCCCATCATTGGTGTCAGTAGGAGGAATAGTGCCCCATCATTGGTGTCAGTAGGAGGAATAGTGCCCCATCATTGATGTCAGTGGAAGGAATAGTGCCCCATCATTGGTGTCAGTAGGAGGAATAGTGCCCCATCATTGGTGTCAGTGAGAGGAATAGTGTCCCATCATTGGTGTCAGTGGGAGGAATAGTGCCCCATCATTGGTGTCAGTAGGAGGAATAGTGCCCCATCATTGGTGTCAGTGAGAGGAATAGTGTCCCATCATTGGTGTCAGTGGGAGGAATAGTGCCCCATCATTGATGTCAGTGGAAGGAATAGTGCCCCATCATTGGTGTCAGTAGGAGGAATAGTGCCCCATCATTGGTGTCAGTGAGAGGAATAGTGTCCCATCATTGGTATCAGTGGGAGGAATAGTGCCCCATCATTGGTGTCAGTGGGAGGAATAGTGTCCCATCATTGGTATCAATGGGAGGAATAGTGCCCCATTATTAGTATCAGTGGGAGGAATAGTGCCCCATCATTGGTGTCAGTGGGAGGAATAGTGCCCCATCATTGGTATCAGTGGGAGGAATAGTGCCCCATCATTGGTATCAATGGGAGGAATAGTGCCCCATTATTAGTATCAGTGGGAGGAATAGTGCCCCATCATTGGTGTCAGTGGGAGGAATAGTGCCCCATCATTGGTATCAATGGGAGGAATAGTGCCCCATTATTAGTATCAGTGGGAGGAATAGTGCCCCATCATTGGTGTCAGTGGGAGGAATAGTGTCCCATCATTGGTGTCAGTGGGAGGAATAGTGCCCCATCATTGGTATCAGTGGGAGGAATAGTGCCCCATCATTGGTATCAATGGGAGGAATAGTGCCCCATTATTAGTATCAGTGGGAGGAATAGTGCCCCATCATTGGTGTCAGTGGGAGGAATAGTGTCCCATCATTGGTGTCAGTGGGAAGAATAGTGCCCCATCATTGCTATCAGTGTGAGGAATAGTGCCCCATCATTGGTATCAGTGGGAGGAATAGTGCCCCATCATTGCTATCAGTGTGAGGAATAGTGCCCCATCATTGGTATCAGTGGGAGGAATAGTGCCCCATCATTGCTATCAGTGGGAGGAATAGTGCCCCATCATTGGTGTCAGTGGGAGAAATATTGCCCCATCATTGGTGTCAGTAGGAGGAATAGTGCCCCATCATTGGTGTCAGTGGGAGGAATAGTGCCCCATCATTGGTGTCAGTGGGAGGAATAGTGCCCCATCATTGCTATCAGTGGGAGGAATAGTGCCCCATCATTGGTATCAGTGGGAGGAATAGTGTCTCATCATTGGTATCAGTGGGGGGAATAGTGCCCCATCATTGGTATCAGTGGGAGGAATAGTGCCCCATCATTGGTATCAGTGGGAGGAATAGTGCCCCATCATTGCTATCAGTGGGAGGAATAGTGTCCCATCATTGGTGTCAGTGGGAGGAATAGTGCCCCATCATTGGTGTCAGTGGGAGGAATAGTGTCTCATCATTGGTATCAGTGGGAGGAATAGTGCCCCATCATTGCTATCAGTGTGAGGAATAGTGCCCCATCATTGGTATCAGTGGGAGGAATAGTGCCCCATCATTGCTATCAGTGTGAGGAATAGTGCCCCATCATTGGTATCAGTGGGAGGAATAGTGCCCCATCATTGGTATCAGTGGGAGGAATAGTGTCCCATCATTGGTGTCAGTGGGAGGAATAGTGCCCCATCATTGGTGTCAGTGGGAGAAATAGTGCCCCATCATTGCTATCAGTGTGAGGAATAGTGTCCCATCATTGGTGTCAGTGAGAGGAATAGTGCCCCATCATTGGTGTCAGTGGGAGAAATATTGCCCCATCATTGGTGTCAGTAGGAGGAATAGTGCCCCATCATTGGTGTCAGTGGGAGGAATAGTGCCCCATCATTGGTGTCAGTGGGAGGAATAGTGCCCCATCATTGCTATCAGTGGGAGGAATAGTGCCCCATCATTGGTATCAGTGGGAGGAATAGTGCCCCATCATTGGTGTCAGTGGGAGGAATAGTGTCCCATCATTGGTGTCAGTGGGAGGAATAGTGCCCCATCATTGGTGTCAGTGGGAGGAATAGTGCCCCATCATTGGTGTCAGTGGGAGGAATAGTGTCCCATCATTGGTGTCAGTGGGAGGAATAGTGCCCCATCATTGGTATCAGTGGGAGGAATAGTGCCCCATCATTGGTGTCAGTGGGAGGAATAGTGCCCCATCATTGGTGTCAGTAGGAGGAATCGTGCCCCATCATTGCTATCAGTGGGAGGAATAGTGCCCCATCATTGGTATCAGTGGGAGGAATAGTGTCCCATCATTGGTGTCAGTGGGAGGAATAGTGCCCCATCATTGGTATCAGTGGGAGGAATAGTGCCCAATCATTGGTGTCAGTGGGAGGAATAGTGCCCCATCATTGGTGTCAGTGGGAGGAATAGTGCCCCATCATTGGTGTCAGTAGGAGGAATCGTGCCCCATCATTGCTATCAGTGGGAGGAATAGTGCCCCATCATTGGTATCAGTGGGAGGAATAGTGTCCCATCATTGGTGTCAGTGGGAGGAATAGTGCCCCATCATTGGTGTCAGTGGGAGGAATAGTGCCCCATCATTGGTATCAGTGGGAGGAATAGTGTCCCATCATTGGTATCAATGGGAGGAATAGTGCCCCATTATTAGTATCAGTGGGAGGAATAGTGCCCCATCATTGGTGTCAGTGGGAGGAATAGTGCCCCATCATTGGTGTCAGTGGGAGGAATAGTGCCCCATCATTGGTGTCAGTGGGAGGAATAGTGTCCCATCATTGGTGTCAGTGGGAAGAATAGTGCCCCATCATTGGTATCAATGGGAGGAATAGTGCCCCATTATTAGTATCAGTGGGAGGAATAGTGCCCCATCATTGGTGTCAGTGGGAGGAATAGTGCCCCATCATTGGTGTCAGTGGCAGGAATAGTGTCCTATCATTGGTATCAGTGGGAGGAATAGTGCCCCATCATTGGTGTCAGTGGGAGGAATAGTGCCCCATCATTGCTATCAGTGTGAGGAATAGTGCCCCATCATTGGTATCAGTGGGAGGAATAGTGCCCCATCATTGGTATCAGTGGGAGGAATAGTGCCCCATCATTGGTGTCAGTGAGAGGAATAGTGCCCCATCATTGCTATCAGTGTGAGGAATAGTGTCCCATCATTGGTGTCAGTGGGAGGAATAGTGTCCCATCATTGGTATCAGTGTGAGGAATAGTGCCCCATCATTGGTGTCAGTGTGAGGAATAGTGCCCCATCATTGGTGTCAGTGGGAGAAATATTGCCCCATCATTGGTGTCAGTAGGAGGAATAGTGCCCCATCATTGGGGTCAGTGGGAGGAATAGTGCCCCATCATTGGTGTCAGTGGGAGGAATAGTGCCCCATCATTGCTATCAGTGTGAGGAATAGTGTCCCATCATTGGTGTCAGTGGGAGAAATAGTGCCCCATCATTGCTATCAGTGTGAGGAATAGTGCCCCATCATTGGTGTCAGTGTGAGGAATAGTGCCCCATCATTGGTGTCAGTGGGAGAAATATTGCCCCATCATTGGTGTCAGTAGGAGGAATAGTGCCCCATCATTGGGGTCAGTGGGAGGAATAGTACCCCATCATTGATGTCAGTCGAAGGAATAGTGCCCCATCATTGGTGTCAGTGGGAGGAATAGTGTCCCATCATTGGTATCAGTGGGAGGAATAGTGCCCCATCATTGGTGTCAGTGGGAGGAATAGTGCCCCATCATTGGTGTCAGTGGGAGGAATAGTGCCCCATCATTGCTATCAGTGGGAGGAATAGTGCCCCATCATTGGTGTCAGTAGGAGGAATAGTGCCCCATCATTGGGGTCAGTGGGAGGAATAGTGTCCCATCATTGGTATCAGTGGGAGGAATAGTGCCCCATCATTGGTGTCAGTGGGAGGAATAGTGTCCCATCATTGGTGTCAGTGGGAGGAATAGTGCCCCATCATTGGTGTCAGTAGGAGGAATAGTGCCCCATCATTGGTGTCAGTGGGAGGAATAGTGCCTCATCATTGGTATCAGTGAGAGGAATAGTGCCCCATCATTGGTGTCAGTGGGGGGAATAGTGCCCCATCATTGGTATCAGAGGGAGGAATAGTGCCCCATCATTGGTATCAGTGGGTGGACTAGTGCCCCATCAGTGGTGTCAGTGGGAGGAATAGCGCCCCATCATTGGTATCAGTGAGAGGAATAGTGCCCCATCATTGGTGTCAGTGGGAGGAATAGTGCCCCATCATTGGTATCAGTGGGAGGAATAGTGCCCCATCATTGGTATCAGTGGAAGGAATAGTGCCCCATCATTGGTGTCAGTGGGAGGAATAGTGTCCCATCATTGGTATCAATGGGAGGAATAGTGCCCCATTATTAGTATCAGTGGGAGGAATAGTGCCCCATCATTGGTGTCAGTGGGAGGAATAGTGCCCCATCATTGGTGTCAGTGGGAGGAATAGTGCCCCATTATTAGTATCAGTGGGTGGACTAGTGCCCCATCATTGGTGTCAGTGGGAGGAATAGTGCCCCATCATTGGTATCAGTGGGAGGAATAGTGCCCCATCATTGGTATCAGTGGGAGGAATAGTGCCCCATCATTGGTATCAATGGGAGGAATAGTGCCCCATTATTAGTATCAGTGGGAGGAATAGTGCCCCATCATTGGTGTCAGTGGGAGGAATAGTGCCCCATCATTGGTATCAATGGGAGGAATAGTGCCCCATTATTAGTATCAGTGGGAGGAATAGTGCCCCATCATTGGTGTCAGTGGGAGGAATAGTGCCCCATCATTGGTGTCAGTGGGAGGAATAGTGCCCCATCATTGCTATCAGTGTGAGGAATAGTGCCCCATTATTAGTATCAGTGGGTGGACTAGTGCCCCATCATTGGTGTCAGTGGGAGAAATATTGCCCCATCATTGGTGTCAGTAGGAGGAATAGTGCCCCATTATTAGTATCAGTGGGTGGACTAGTGCCCCATCATTGGTGTCAGTGGGAGAAATATTGCCCCATCATTGGTGTCAGTAGGAAGAATAGTGCCCCATCATTGGTGTCAGTAGGAGGAATAGTGCCCCATCATTGGGGTCAGTGGGAGGAATAGTGCCCCATCATTGGTGTCAGTAGGAGGAATAGTGCCCCATCATTGGTGTCAGTAGGAGGAATAGTGCCCCATCATTGGTGTCAGTAGGAGGAATAGTGCCCCATCATTGGTGTCAGTGAGAGGAATCGTGCCCCATCATTGGTGTCAGTGGGAGGAATAGTGCCCCATCATTGGTGTCAGTGGGAGGAATAGTGCCCCATCATTGGTATCAATGGGAGGAATAGTGCCCCATTATTAGTATCAGTGGGAGGAATAGTGCCCCATCATTGGTGTCAGTGGGAGGAATAGTGCCCCATCATTGGTGTCAGTGGGAGGAATAGTGCCCCATTATTAGTATCAGTGGGTGGACTAGTGCCCCATCATTGGTGTCAGTGGGAGGAATAGTGCCCCATCATTGGTATCAGTGGGAGGAATAGTGCCCCATCATTGGTATCAGTGGGAGGAATAGTGCCCCATCATTGGTATCAATGGGAGGAATAGTGCCCCATTATTAGTATCAGTGGGAGGAATAGTGCCCCATCATTGGTGTCAGTGGGAGGAATAGTGCCCCATCATTGGTGTCAGTGGGAGGAATAGTGTCCCATCATTGGTGTCAGTGGGAAGAATAGTGCCCCATCATTGGTGTCAGTGGGAGGAATAGTGCCCCATCATTGGTATCAGTGGGAGGAATAGTGCCCCATCATTGGTATCAGTGGGAGGAATAGTGCCCCATCATTGGTATCAATGGGAGGAATAGTGCCCCATTATTAGTATCAGTGGGAGGAATAGTGCCCCATCATTGGTGTCAGTGGGAGGAATAGTGCCCCATCATTGGTGTCAGTGGGAGGAATAGTGCCCCATCATTGGTGTCAGTGGGAGGAATAGTGTCCCATCATTGGGGTCAGTAGGAGGAATAGTGCCCCATCATTGGTGTCAGTAGGAGGAATAGTGCCCCATCATTGGGGTCAGTGGGAGGAATAGTACCCCATCATTGATGTCAGTGGAAGGAATAGTGCCCCATCATTGGAGTCAGTGGGAGGAATAGTGCCCCATCATTGGTGTCAGTGAGAGGAATCGTGCCCCATCATTGGTGTCAGTGGGAGGAATAGTGCCCCATCATTGCTATCAGTGGGAGGAATAGTGTCCCATCATTGGTGTCAGTGGGAGGAATAGTGCCCCATCATTGGTGTCAGTGGGAGGAATAGTGCCCCATCATTGGTGTCAGTGGGAGGAATAGTGCCCCATCATTGGTATCAGTGGGAGGAATAGTGTCCCATCATTGGTATCAGTGGGAGGAATAGTGCCCCATTATTAGTATCAGTGGGAGGAATAGTGCCCCATCATTGGTGTCAGTGGGAGGAATAGTGCCCCATCATTGGTATCAGTGGGAGGAATAGTGCCCCATCATTGGTATCAATGGGAGGAATAGTGCCCCATTATTAGTATCAGTGGGAGGAATAGTGCCCCATCATTGGTGTCAGTGGGAGGAATAGTGCCCCATCATTGGTGTCAGTGGGAGGAATAGTGCCCCATCATTGGTGTCAGTGGGAGGAATAGTGCCCCATCATTGGTATCAGTGGGAGGAATAGTGCCCCATCATTGGTATCAATGGGAGGAATAGTGCCCCATTATTAGTATCAGTGGGAGGAATAGTGTCCCATCATTGGTATCAGTGGGAGGAATAGTGCCCCATCATTGGTGTCAGTGGGAGGAATAGTGCCCCATCATTGGTGTCAGTGGGAGGAATAGTGCCCCATCATTGGTGTCAGTGGGAGGAATAGTGCCCCATCATTGGTATCAGTGGGAGGAATAGTGCCCCATTATTAGTATCAGTGGGAGGAATAGTGCCCCATCATTGGTGTCAATGGGAGGAATAGTGCCCCATTATTAGTATCAGTGGGAGGAATAGTGCCCCATCATTGGTGTCAGTGGGAGGAATAGTGCCCCATCATTGGTGTCAGTGGGAGGAATAGTGCCCCATCATTGGTATCAGTGGGAGGAATAGTGCCCCATCATTGGTATCAATGGGAGGAATAGTGCCCCATTATTAGTATCAGTGGGAGGAATAGTGCCCCATCATTGGTGTCAGTGGGAGGAATAGTGTCCCATCATTGGTGTCAGTGGGAAGAATAGTGCCCCATCATTGCTATCAGTGGGAGGAATAGTGTCCCATCATTGGTGTCAGTGGGAGAAATAGTGCCCCATCATTGCTATCAGTGTGAGGAATAGTGCCCCATCATTGGTGTCAGTAGGAGGAATAGTGCCCCATCATTGGGGTCAGTGGGAGGAATAGTACCCCATCATTGATGTCAGTCGAAGGAATAGTGCCCCATCATTGGTGTCAGTAGGAGGAATAGTGCCCCATCATTGGTGTCAGTGGGAGGAATAGTGCCCCATCATTGGTATCAGTGGGAGGAATAGTGTCCCATCATTGGTGTCAGTGGGAAGAATAGTGCCCCATCATTGGTATCAGTGGGAGGAATAGTGCCCCATCATTGGTGTCAGTGGGAGGAATAGTGCCCCATCATTGGTGTCAGTGGGAGGAATAGTGCCCCATCATTGCTATCAGTGGGAGGAATAGTGCCCCATCATTGCTATCAGTGGGAGGAATAGTGCCCCATCATTGGTGTCAGTGGGAGGAATAGTGCCCCATCATTGGTGTCAGTAGGAGGAATAGTGCCCCATCATTGGGGTCAGTGGGAGGAATAGTGCCCCATCATTGGTGTCAGTAGGAGGAATCGTGCCCCATCATTGGTGTCAGTGGGAGAAATAGTGCCCCATCATTGGTGTCAGTAGGAGGAATAGTGCCCCATCATTGGTGTCAGTAGGAGGAATAGTGCCCCATCATTGGTGTCAGTGGGAGGAATAGTGCCCCATCATTGCTATCAGTGGGAGGAATAGTGCCCCATCATTGGTATCAGTGGGAGGAATAGTGCCCCATCATTGGTATCAGTGGGAGGAATAGTGCCCCATCATTGGTGTCAGTGGGAGGAATAGTGTCCCATCATTGGTGTCAGTGGGAGGAATAGTGCCCCATCATTGGTATCAGTGGGAGGAATAGTGCCCCATCATTGGTGTCAGTGGGAGGAATAGTGTCCCATCATTGGTGTCAGTGGGAGGAATAGTGCCCCATCATTGGTATCAGTGGGAGGAATAGTGCCCCATCATTGGTATCAGTGGGAGGAATGGTGCCCAATCATTGGTGTCAGTGGGAGGAATAGTGCCCCATCATTGGTGTCAGTGGGAGGAATAGTGCCCCATCATTGGTGTCAGTAGGAGGAATCGTGCCCCATCATTGCTATCAGTGGGAGGAATAGTGCCCCATCATTGGTATCAGTGGGAGGAATAGTGCCCCATCATTGGTGTCAGTGGGAGGAATAGTGCCCCATCATTGGTGTCAGTGGGAGGAATAGTGCCCCATCATTGGTATCAGTGGGAGGAATAGTGTCCCATCATTGGTATCAATGGGAGGAATAGTGCCCCATTATTAGTATCAGTGGGAGGAATAGTGCCCCATCATTGGTGTCAGTGGGAGGAATAGTGCCCCATCATTGGTATCAGTGGGAGGAATAGTGCCCCATCATTGCTATCAGTGTGAGGAATAGTGCCCCATCATTGGTATCAGTGGGAGGAATAGTGCCCCATCATTGGTATCAGTGGGAGGAATAGTGCCCCATCATTGGTGTCAGTGAGAGGAATAGTGCCCCATCATTGCTATCAGTGTGAGGAATAGTGCCCCATCATTGGTGTCAGTGAGAGGAATAGTGCCCCATCATTGCTATCAGTGTGAGGAATAGTGCCCCATCATTGGTGTCAGTGTGAGGAATAGTGCCCCATCATTGGTGTCAGTGGGAGAAATATTGCCCCATCATTGGTGTCAGTAGGAGGAATAGTGCCCCATCATTGGGGTCAGTGGGAGGAATAGTACCCCATCATTGATGTCAGTCGAAGGAATAGTGCCCCATCATTGGTGTCAGTAGGAGGAATAGTGCCCCATCATTGGTGTCAGTGGGAGGAATAGTGCCCCATCATTGGTGTCAGTGGGAGGAATAGTGCCCCATCATTGGTGTCAGTGGGAGGAATAGTGCCCCATCATTGCTATCAGTGTGAGGAATAGTGTCCCATCATTGGTGTCAGTGGGAGAAATAGTGCCCCATCATTGCTATCAGTGTGAGGAATAGTGCCCCATCATTGGTGTCAGTGTGAGGAATAGTGCCCCATCATTGGTGTCAGTGGGAGAAATATTGCCCCATCATTGGTGTCAGTAGGAGGAATAGTGCCCCATCATTGGGGTCAGTGGGAGGAATAGTACCCCATCATTGATGTCAGTCGAAGGAATAGTGCCCCATCATTGGTGTCAGTAGGAGGAATAGTGCCCCATCATTGGTGTCAGTGGGAGGAATAGTGCCCCATCATTGGTGTCAGTGGGAGGAATAGTGCCCCATCATTGCTATCAGTGGGAGGAATAGTGCCCCATCATTGGTGTCAGTAGGAGGAATAGTGCCCCATCATTGGGGTCAGTGGGAGGAATAGTGTCCCATCATTGGTATCAGTGGGAGGAATAGTGCCCCATCATTGGTGTCAGTGGGAGGAATAGTGTCCCATCATTGGTGTCAGTGGGAGGAATAGTGCCCCATCATTGGTGTCAGTAGGAGGAATAGTGCCTCATCATTGGTATCAGTGAGAGGAATAGTGCCCCATCATTGGTGTCAGTGGGGGGAATAGTGCCCATAATTGATGTCAGTGGAAGGAATAGTGCCCCATCATTGGTATCAGAGGGAGGAATAGTGCCCCATCATTGGTATCAGTGGGTGGACTAGTGCCCCATCAGTGGTGTCAGTGGGAGGAATAGCGCCCCATCATTGGTATCAGTGAGAGGAATAGTGCCCCATCATTGGTGTCAGTGGGAGGAATAGTGCCCCATCATTGGTATCAGTGGGAGGAATAGTGCCCCATCATTGGTATCAGTGGAAGGAATAGTGCCCCATCATTGGTGTCAGTGGGAGGAATAGTGCCCCATCATTAGTATCAGTGGGAGGAATAGTGCCCCATCATTGGTATCAGTGGAAGGAATAGTGCCCCATCATTGGTGTCAGTGGGAGGAATAGTGCCCCATCATTGGTATCAGTGGGAGGAATAGTGCCCCATCATTAGTATCAGTGGGAGGAATAGTGCCCCATCATTAGTATCAGTGGGAGGAATAGTGCCCCATCATTGGTGTCAGTGGAAGGAATAGTGTCCCCATCACTGGTATCAGTGGGAGGAATAGTGCCCCATCATTAGTATCAGTGGGAGGAATAGTGCCCCATCATTGGTATCAGTGGGAGGAATAGTGCCCCATCATTAGTATCAGTGGGAGGAATAGTGCCCCATCATTGGTGTCAGTGGAAGGAATAGTGTCCCCATCACTGGTATCAGTGGGAGGAATAGTGCCCCATCATTGGTGTCAGTGGGAGGAATAGTGCCCCATCATTGATATCAGTGGGAGGAATAGTGTCCCCATCACTGGTATCAGTGGGAGGAATAGTGCCCCATCATTGGTGTCAGTGGGAGGAATAGTGCCCCATCATTGGTATCAGTGGGAGGAATAGTGCCCCATCATAGGTATCAGTGGGAGGAATAGTGTCCCATCATTGGTATCAATGGGAGGAATAGTGCCCCATTATTAGTATCAGTGGGAGGAATAGTGCCCCATCATTGGTGTCAGTGGGAGGAATAGTGTCCCATCATTGGTGTCAGTGGGAGGAATAGTGTCCCATCATTGGTGTCAGTGGGAAGAATAGTGCCCCATCATTGCTATCAGTGTGAGGAATAGTGCCCCATTATTAGTATCAGTGGGTGGACTAGTGCCCCATCATTGGTGTCAGTGGGAGAAATATTGCCCCATCATTGGTATCAATGGGAGGAATAGTGCCCCATCATTGGTGTCAGTGGGAGAAATATTGCCCCATCATTGGTATCAATGGGAGGAATAGTGCCCCATCATTGGTGTCAGTAGGAGGAATAGTGTCCCATCATTGGTGTCAGTGAGAGGAATAGTGCCCCATCATTGGTGTCAGTGGGAGGAATAGTGCCCCATCATTGGTGTCAGTGGGAGGAATAGTGCCCCATCATTGGTGTCAGTGGGAGGAATAGTGCCCCATTATTAGTATCAGTGGGTGGACTAGTGCCCCATCATTGGTATCAGTGGGAGGAATAGTGCCCCATCATTGGTGTCAGTGGGAGGAATAGTGCCCCATCATTGGTGTCAGTGAGAGGAATCGTGCCCCATCATTGGTGTCAGTGGGAGGAATAGTGCCCCATCATTGGTGTCAGTGGGAGGAATAGTGCCCCATCATTGGTGTCAGTGAGAGGAATCGTGCCCCATCATTGGTGTCAGTGGGAGGAATAGTGCCCCATCATTGGTGTCAGTGGGAGGAATAGTGCCCCATCATTGGTATCAATGGGAGGAATAGTGCCCCATTATTAGTATCAGTGGGAGGAATAGTGCCCCATCATTGGTGTCAGTGGGAGGAATAGTGCCCCATCATTGGTGTCAGTGGGAGGAATAGTGCCCCATTATTAGTATCAGTGGGTGGACTAGTGCCCCATCATTGGTGTCAGTGGGAGGAATAGTGCCCCATCATTGGTATCAGTGGGAGGAATAGTGCCCCATCATTGGTATCAGTGGGAGGAATAGTGCCCCATCATTGGTATCAATGGGAGGAATAGTGCCCCATTATTAGTATCAGTGGGAGGAATAGTGCCCCATCATTGGTGTCAGTGGGAGGAATAGTACCCCATCATTGGTGTCAGTGGGGGGAATAGTGCCCCATCATTGGTATCAGTGGGAGGAATAGTGCCCCATCATTGGTATCAGTGGGAGGAATAGTGCCCCATCATTGGTATCAGTGGGAGGAATAGTGCCCCATCATTGGTATCAGTGGGAGGAATAGTGCCCCATCATTGGTGTCAGTGGGAGGAATAGTGCCCCATCATTGGTGTCAGTGGGAGGAATAGTGCCCCATCATTGGTGTCAGTGGGAGGAATAGTGTCCCATCATTGGGGTCAGTAGGAGGAATAGTGCCCCATCATTGGTGTCAGTAGGAGGAATAGTGCCCCATCATTGGGGTCAGTGGGAGGAATAGTACCCCATCATTGATGTCAGTGGAAGGAATAGTGCCCCATCATTGGTGTCAGTAGGAGGAATAGTGCCCCATCATTGGTGTCAGTGAGAGGAATCGTGCCCCATCATTGGTGTCAGTGGGAGGAATAGTGCCCCATCATTGCTATCAGTGGGAGGAATAGTGTCCCATCATTGGTGTCAGTGGGAGGAATAGTGCCCCATCATTGGTGTCAGTGGGAGGAATAGTGCCCCATCATTGGTGTCAGTGGGAGGAATAGTGCCCCATCATTGGTATCAGTGGGAGGAATAGTGTCCCATCATTGGTATCAGTGGGAGGAATAGTGCCCCATTATTAGTATCAGTGGGAGGAATAGTGCCCCATCATTGGTGTCAGTGGGAGGAATAGTGTCCCATCATTGGTATCAATGGGAGGAATAGTGCCCCATTATTAGTATCAGTGGGAGGAATAGTGCCCCATCATTGGTGTCAGTGGGAGGAATAGTGCCCCATCATTGGTGTCAGTGGGAGGAATAGTGCCCCATCATTGGTATCAGTGGGAGGAATAGTGCCCCATCATTGGTATCAATGGGAGGAATAGTGCCCCATTATTAGTATCAGTGGGAGGAATAGTGCCCCATCATTGGTGTCAGTGGGAGGAATAGTGCCCCATCATTGGTGTCAGTGGGAGGAATAGTGCCCCATCATTGGTGTCAGTGGGAGGAATAGTGCCCCATCATTGGTATCAGTGGGAGGAATAGTGCCCCATCATTGGTATCAATGGGAGGAATAGTGCCCCATTATTAGTATCAGTGGGAGGAATAGTGCCCCATCATTGGTGTCAGTGGGAGGAATAGTGCCCCATCATTGGTGTCAGTGGGAGGAATAGTGCCCCATCATTGGTATCAGTGGGAGGAATAGTGCCCCATCATTGGTATCAATGGGAGGAATAGTGCCCCATTATTAGTATCAGTGGGAGGAATAGTGCCCCATCATTGGTGTCAGTGGGAGGAATAGTGTCCCATCATTGGTGTCAGTGGGAGAAATAGTGCCCCATCATTGCTATCAGTGTGAGGAATAGTGCCCCATCATTGGTGTCAGTGGGAGGAATAGTGCCCCATCATTGGTGTCAGTGGGAGAAATATTGCCCCATCATTGGTGTCAGTAGGAGGAATAGTGCCCCATCATTGGGGTCAGTGGGAGGAATAGTACCCCATCATTGATGTCAGTCGAAGGAATAGTGCCCCATCATTGGTGTCAGTAGGAGGAATAGTGCCCCATCATTGGTGTCAGTGGGAGGAATAGTGCCCCATCATTGGTGTCAGTGGGAGGAATAGTGCCCCATCATTGCTATCAGTGGGAGGAATAGTGCCCCATCATTGGTATCAGTGGGAGGAATAGTGCCCCATCATTGGTGTCAGTGGGAGGAATAGTGCCCCATCATTGGTATCAGTGGGAGGAATAGTGTCCCATCATTGGTGTCAGTGGGAGGAATAGTGCCCCATCATTGGTGTCAGTAGGAGGAATAGTGCCCCATCATTGGTGTCAGTAGGAGGAATAGTGCCCCATCATTGGGGTCAGTGGGAGGAATAGTGCCCCATCATTGGTGTCAGTAGGAGGAATAGTGCCCCATCATTGGTGTCAGTAGGAGGAATAGTGCCCCATCATTGGTGTCAGTAGGAGGAATAGTGCCCCATCATTGGTGTCAGTGAGAGGAATCGTGCCCCATCATTGGTGTCAGTGGGAGGAATAGTGCCCCATCATTGGTGTCAGTGGGAGGAATAGTGCCCCATCATTGGTATCAATGGGAGGAATAGTGCCCCATTATTAGTATCAGTGGGAGGAATAGTGCCCCATCATTGGTGTCAGTGGGAGGAATAGTGCCCCATCATTGGTGTCAGTGGGAGGAATAGTGCCCCATTATTAGTATCAGTGGGTGGACTAGTGCCCCATCATTGGTGTCAGTGGGAGGAATAGTGCCCCATCATTGGTATCAGTGGGAGGAATAGTGCCCCATCATTGGTATCAGTGGGAGGAATAGTGCCCCATCATTGGTATCAATGGGAGGAATAGTGCCCCATTATTAGTATCAGTGGGAGGAATAGTGCCCCATCATTGGTGTCAGTGGGAGGAATAGTGCCCCATCATTGGTGTCAGTGGGAGGAATAGTGTCCCATCATTGGTGTCAGTGGGAAGAATAGTGCCCCATCATTGGTGTCAGTGGGAGGAATAGTGCCCCATCATTGGTATCAGTGGGAGGAATAGTGCCCCATCATTGGTATCAGTGGGAGGAATAGTGCCCCATCATTGGTATCAATGGGAGGAATAGTGCCCCATTATTAGTATCAGTGGGAGGAATAGTGCCCCATCATTGGTGTCAGTGGGAGGAATAGTGCCCCATCATTGGTGTCAGTGGGAGGAATAGTGCCCCATCATTGGTGTCAGTGGGAGGAATAGTGTCCCATCATTGGGGTCAGTAGGAGGAATAGTGCCCCATCATTGGTGTCAGTAGGAGGAATAGTGCCCCATCATTGGGGTCAGTGGGAGGAATAGTACCCCATCATTGATGTCAGTGGAAGGAATAGTGCCCCATCATTGGTGTCAGTGGGAGGAATAGTGCCCCATCATTGGTGTCAGTGAGAGGAATCGTGCCCCATCATTGGTGTCAGTGGGAGGAATAGTGCCCCATCATTGCTATCAGTGGGAGGAATAGTGTCCCATCATTGGTGTCAGTGGGAGGAATAGTGCCCCATCATTGGTGTCAGTGGGAGGAATAGTGCCCCATCATTGGTGTCAGTGGGAGGAATAGTGCCCCATCATTGGTATCAGTGGGAGGAATAGTGTCCCATCATTGGTATCAGTGGGAGGAATAGTGCCCCATTATTAGTATCAGTGGGAGGAATAGTGCCCCATCATTGGTGTCAGTGGGAGGAATAGTGCCCCATCATTGGTATCAGTGGGAGGAATAGTGCCCCATCATTGGTATCAATGGGAGGAATAGTGCCCCATTATTAGTATCAGTGGGAGGAATAGTGCCCCATCATTGGTGTCAGTGGGAGGAATAGTGCCCCATCATTGGTGTCAGTGGGAGGAATAGTGCCCCATCATTGGTGTCAGTGGGAGGAATAGTGCCCCATCATTGGTATCAGTGGGAGGAATAGTGCCCCATCATTGGTATCAATGGGAGGAATAGTGCCCCATTATTAGTATCAGTGGGAGGAATAGTGCCCCATCATTGGTGTCAGTGGGAGGAATAGTGCCCCATCATTGGTGTCAGTGGGAGGAATAGTGCCCCATCATTGGTGTCAGTGGGAGGAATAGTGCCCCATCATTGGTATCAGTGGGAGGAATAGTGCCCCATTATTAGTATCAGTGGGAGGAATAGTGCCCCATCATTGGTGTCAATGGGAGGAATAGTGCCCCATTATTAGTATCAGTGGGAGGAATAGTGCCCCATCATTGGTGTCAGTGGGAGGAATAGTGCCCCATCATTGGTGTCAGTGGGAGGAATAGTGCCCCATCATTGGTATCAGTGGGAGGAATAGTGCCCCATCATTGGTATCAATGGGAGGAATAGTGCCCCATTATTAGTATCAGTGGGAGGAATAGTGCCCCATCATTGGTGTCAGTGGGAGGAATAGTGTCCCATCATTGGTGTCAGTGGGAAGAATAGTGCCCCATCATTGCTATCAGTGGGAGGAATAGTGTCCCATCATTGGTGTCAGTGGGAGAAATAGTGCCCCATCATTGCTATCAGTGTGAGGAATAGTGCCCCATCATTGGTGTCAGTGTGAGGAATAGTGCCCCATCATTGGTGTCAGTAGGAGGAATAGTGCCCCATCATTGGGGTCAGTGGGAGGAATAGTACCCCATCATTGATGTCAGTCGAAGGAATAGTGCCCCATCATTGGTGTCAGTAGGAGGAATAGTGCCCCATCATTGGTGTCAGTGGGAGGAATAGTGCCCCATCATTGGTATCAGTGGGAGGAATAGTGTCCCATCATTGGTGTCAGTGGGAAGAATAGTGCCCCATCATTGGTATCAGTGGGAGGAATAGTGCCCCATCATTGGTGTCAGTGGGAGGAATAGTGCCCCATCATTGGTGTCAGTGGGAGGAATAGTGCCCCATCATTGCTATCAGTGGGAGGAATAGTGCCCCATCATTGCTATCAGTGGGAGGAATAGTGCCCCATCATTGGTGTCAGTGGGAGGAATAGTGCCCCATCATTGGTGTCAGTAGGAGGAATAGTGCCCCATCATTGGGGTCAGTGGGAGGAATAGTGCCCCATCATTGGTGTCAGTAGGAGGAATCGTGCCCCATCATTGGTGTCAGTGGGAGAAATAGTGCCCCATCATTGGTGTCAGTAGGAGGAATAGTGCCCCATCATTGGTGTCAGTGGGAGGAATAGTGCCCCATCATTGGTGTCAGTGGGAGGAATAGTGTCCCATCATTGGTGTCAGTGAGAGGAATAGTGCCCCATCATTGGTGTCAGTAGGAGGAATAGTGCCCCATCATTGGTGTCAGTGGGAGGAATAGTGCCCCATCATTGGTGTCAGTGGGAGGAATAGTGCCCCATCATTGCTATCAGTGGGAGGAATAGTGCCCCATCATTGGTATCAGTGGGAGGAATAGTGCCCCATCATTGGTATCAGTGGGAGGAATAGTGCCCCATCATTGGTGTCAGTGGGAGGAATAGTGTCCCATCATTGGTGTCAGTGGGAGGAATAGTGCCCCATCATTGGTATCAGTGGGAGGAATAGTGCCCCATCATTGGTGTCAGTGGGAGGAATAGTGTCCCATCATTGGTGTCAGTGGGAGGAATAGTGCCCCATCATTGGTATCAGTGGGAGGAATAGTGCCCCATCATTGGTATCAGTGGGAGGAATGGTGCCCAATCATTGGTGTCAGTGGGAGGAATAGTGCCCCATCATTGGTGTCAGTGGGAGGAATAGTGCCCCATCATTGGTGTCAGTAGGAGGAATAGTGCCCCATCATTGGTGTCAGTGGGAGGAATAGTGCCCCATCATTGGTATCAGTGGGAGGAATAGTGTCCCATCATTGGTATCAATGGGAGGAATAGTGCCCCATTATTAGTATCAGTGGGAGGAATAGTGCCCCATCATTGGTGTCAGTGGGAGGAATAGTGCCCCATCATTGGTGTCAGTGGGAGGAATAGTGCCCCATCATTGGTGTCAGTGGGAGGAATAGTGTCCCATCATTGGTGTCAGTGGGAAGAATAGTGTCCCATCATTGGTGTCAGTGGGAGGAATAGTGTCCTATCATTGGTGTCAGTGGGAGGAATAGTGCCCCATCATTGGTATCAGTGGGAGGAATAGTGTCCTATCATTGGTGTCAGTGGGAGGAATAGTGTCCTATCATTGGTGTCAGTGGGAGGAATAGTGCCCCATCATTGGTATCAGTGGGAGGAATAGTGCCCCATCATTGGTGTCAGTGGGAGGAATAGTGCCCCATCATTGGTATCAGTGGGAGGAATAGTGCCCCATCATTGCTATCAGTGTGAGGAATAGTGCCCCATCATTGGTATCAGTGGGAGGAATAGTGCCCCATCATTGGTATCAGTGGGAGGAATAGTGCCCCATCATTGGTGTCAGTGAGAGGAATAGTGCCCCATCATTGCTATCAGTGTGAGGAATAGTGTCCCATCATTGGTGTCAGTGGGAGAAATAGTGCCCCATCATTGCTATCAGTGTGAGGAATAGTGCCCCATCATTGGTGTCAGTGAGAGGAATAGTGCCCCATCATTGCTATCAGTGTGAGGAATAGTGCCCCATCATTGGTGTCAGTGTGAGGAATAGTGCCCCATCATTGGTGTCAGTGGGAGAAATATTGCCCCATCATTGGTGTCAGTAGGAGGAATAGTGCCCCATCATTGGGGTCAGTGGGAGGAATAGTACCCCATCATTGATGTCAGTCGAAGGAATAGTGCCCCATCATTGGTGTCAGTAGGAGGAATAGTGCCCCATCATTGGTGTCAGTGGGAGGAATAGTGCCCCATCATTGGTGTCAGTGGGAGGAATAGTGCCCCATCATTGGTGTCAGTGGGAGGAATAGTGCCCCATCATTGCTATCAGTGTGAGGAATAGTGTCCCATCATTGGTGTCAGTGGGAGAAATAGTGCCCCATCATTGCTATCAGTGTGAGGAATAGTGCCCCATCATTGGTGTCAGTGTGAGGAATAGTGCCCCATCATTGGTGTCAGTGGGAGAAATATTGCCCCATCATTGGTGTCAGTAGGAGGAATAGTGCCCCATCATTGGGGTCAGTGGGAGGAATAGTACCCCATCATTGATGTCAGTCGAAGGAATAGTGCCCCATCATTGGTGTCAGTAGGAGGAATAGTGCCCCATCATTGGTGTCAGTGGGAGGAATAGTGCCCCATCATTGGTGTCAGTGGGAGGAATAGTGCCCCATCATTGCTATCAGTGGGAGGAATAGTGCCCCATCATTGGTGTCAGTAGGAGGAATAGTGCCCCATCATTGGGGTCAGTGGGAGGAATAGTGTCCCATCATTGGTATCAGTGGGAGGAATAGTGCCCCATCATTGGTGTCAGTGGGAGGAATAGTGTCCCATCATTGGTGTCAGTGGGAGGAATAGTGCCCCATCATTGGTGTCAGTAGGAGGAATAGTGCCCCATCATTGGTGTCAGTGGGAGGAATAGTGCCTCATCATTGGTATCAGTGAGAGGAATAGTGCCCCATCATTGGTGTCAGTGGGAGGAATAGTGCCTCATCATTGGTATCAGTGAGAGGAATAGTGCCCCATCATTGGTGTCAGTGGGAGGAATAGTGCCTCATCATTGGTATCAGTGAGAGGAATAGTGCCCCATCATTGGTGTCAGTGGAAGGAATAGTGCCCCATCATTGGTATCAGAGGGAGGAATAGTGCCCCATCATTGGTATCAGTGGGTGGACTAGTGCCCCATCAGTGGTGTCAGTGGGAGGAATAGCGCCCCATCATTGGTATCAGTGAGAGGAATAGTGCCCCATCATTGGTGTCAGTGGGAGGAATAGTGCCCCATCATTGGTATCAGTGGGAGGAATAGTGCCCCATCATTGGTATCAGTGGAAGGAATAGTGCCCCATCATTGGTGTCAGTGGGAGGAATAGTGCCCCATCATTAGTATCAGTGGGAGGAATAGTGCCCCATCATTAGTATCAGTGGGAGGAATAGTGCCCCATCATTGGTGTCAGTGGAAGGAATAGTGTCCCCATCACTGGTATCAGTGGGAGGAATAGTGCCCCATCATTAGTATCAGTGGGAGGAATAGTGCCCCATCATTGGTATCAGTGGGAGGAATAGTGCCCCATCATTAGTATCAGTGGGAGGAATAGTGCCCCATCATTGGTGTCAGTGGAAGGAATAGTGTCCCCATCACTGGTATCAGTGGGAGGAATAGTGCCCCATCATTGGTGTCAGTGGGAGGAATAGTGCCCCATCATTGATATCAGTGGGAGGAATAGTGTCCCCATCACTGGTATCAGTGGGAGGAATAGTGCCCCATCATTGGTGTCAGTGGGAGGAATAGTGCCCCATCATTGGTATCAGTGGGAGGAATAGTGCCCCATCATAGGTATCAGTGGGAGGAATAGTGTCCCATCATTGGTATCAATGGGAGGAATAGTGCCCCATTATTAGTATCAGTGGGAGGAATAGTGCCCCATCATTGGTGTCAGTGGGAGGAATAGTGCCCCATCATTGGTGTCAGTGGGAGGAATAGTGCCCCATTATTAGTATCAGTGGGTGGACTAGTGCCCCATCATTGGTGTCAGTGGGAGGAATAGTGCCCCATCATTGGTATCAGTGGGAGGAATAGTGCCCCATCATTGGTATCAGTGGGAGGAATAGTGCCCCATCATTGGTATCAATGGGAGGAATAGTGCCCCATTATTAGTATCAGTGGGAGGAATAGTGCCCCATCATTGGTATCAATGGGAGGAATAGTGCCCCATTATTAGTATCAGTGGGAGGAATAGTGCCCCATCATTGGTGTCAGTGGGAGGAATAGTGTCCCATCATTGGTGTCAGTGGGAGGAATAGTGTCCCATCATTGGTGTCAGTGGGAAGAATAGTGCCCCATCATTGCTATCAGTGTGAGGAATAGTGCCCCATTATTAGTATCAGTGGGTGGACTAGTGCCCCATCATTGGTGTCAGTGGGAGAAATATTGCCCCATCATTGGTATCAATGGGAGGAATAGTGCCCCATCATTGGTGTCAGTGGGAGAAATATTGCCCCATCATTGGTATCAATGGGAGGAATAGTGCCCCATCATTGGTGTCAGTAGGAGGAATAGTGTCCCATCATTGGTGTCAGTGAGAGGAATAGTGCCCCATCATTGGTGTCAGTGGGAGGAATAGTGCCCCATCATTGGTGTCAGTGGGAGGAATAGTGCCCCATCATTGGTGTCAGTGGGAGGAATAGTGCCCCATTATTAGTATCAGTGGGTGGACTAGTGCCCCATCATTGGTATCAGTGGGAGGAATAGTGCCCCATCATTGGTGTCAGTGGGAGGAATAGTGCCCCATCATTGGTGTCAGTGAGAGGAATCGTGCCCCATCATTGGTGTCAGTGGGAGGAATAGTGCCCCATCATTGGTGTCAGTGGGAGGAATAGTGCCCCATCATTGGTGTCAGTGAGAGGAATCGTGCCCCATCATTGGTGTCAGTGGGAGGAATAGTGCCCCATCATTGGTGTCAGTGGGAGGAATAGTGCCCCATCATTGGTATCAATGGGAGGAATAGTGCCCCATTATTAGTATCAGTGGGAGGAATAGTGCCCCATCATTGGTGTCAGTGGGAGGAATAGTGCCCCATCATTGGTGTCAGTGGGAGGAATAGTGCCCCATTATTAGTATCAGTGGGTGGACTAGTGCCCCATCATTGGTGTCAGTGGGAGGAATAGTGCCCCATCATTGGTATCAGTGGGAGGAATAGTGCCCCATCATTGGTATCAGTGGGAGGAATAGTGCCCCATCATTGGTATCAATGGGAGGAATAGTGCCCCATTATTAGTATCAGTGGGAGGAATAGTGCCCCATCATTGGTGTCAGTGGGAGGAATAGTGCCCCATCATTGGTGTCAGTGGGAGGAATAGTGCCCCATCATTGGTGTCAGTGGGAGGAATAGTGCCCCATCATTGGTGTCAGTGGGAGGAATAGTACCCCATCATTGGTGTCAGTGGGGGGAATAGTGCCCCATCATTGGTATCAGTGGGAGGAATAGTGCCCCATCATTGGTATCAGTGGGAGGAATAGTGCCCCATCATTGGTATCAGTGGGAGGAATAGTGCCCCATCATTGGTATCAGTGGGAGGAATAGTGCCCCATCATTGGTGTCAGTGGGAGGAATAGTGCCCCATCATTGGTGTCAGTGGGAGGAATAGTGCCCCATCATTGGTGTCAGTGGGAGGAATAGTGTCCCATCATTGGTGTCAGTGGGAGGAATAGTGCCCCATCATTGGTGTCAGTAGGAGGAATAGTGCCCCATCATTGGGGTCAGTGGGAGGAATAGTACCCCATCATTGATGTCAGTGGAAGGAATAGTGCCCCATCATTGGTGTCAGTAGGAGGAATAGTGCCCCATCATTGGTGTCAGTGAGAGGAATCGTGCCCCATCATTGGTGTCAGTGGGAGGAATAGTGCCCCATCATTGCTATCAGTGGGAGGAATAGTGTCCCATCATTGGTGTCAGTGGGAGGAATAGTGCCCCATCATTGGTGTCAGTGGGAGGAATAGTGCCCCATCATTGGTGTCAGTGGGAGGAATAGTGTCCCATCATTGGTATCAGTGGGAGGAATAGTGCCCCATTATTAGTATCAGTGGGAGGAATAGTGCCCCATCATTGGTGTCAGTGGGAGGAATAGTGTCCCATCATTGGTATCAGTGGGAGGAATAGTGCCCCATTATTAGTATCAGTGGGAGGAATAGTGCCCCATCATTGGTGTCAGTGGGAGGAATAGTGTCCCATCATTGGTATCAATGGGAGGAATAGTGCCCCATTATTAGTATCAGTGGGAGGAATAGTGCCCCATCATTGGTGTCAGTGGGAGGAATAGTGCCCCATCATTGGTGTCAGTGGGAGGAATAGTGCCCCATCATTGGTATCAGTGGGAGGAATAGTGCCCCATCATTGGTATCAATGGGAGGAATAGTGCCCCATTATTAGTATCAGTGGGAGGAATAGTGCCCCATCATTGGTGTCAGTGGGAGGAATAGTGCCCCATCATTGGTGTCAGTGGGAGGAATAGTGCCCCATCATTGGTGTCAGTGGGAGGAATAGTGCCCCATCATTGGTATCAGTGGGAGGAATAGTGCCCCATCATTGGTATCAATGGGAGGAATAGTGCCCCATTATTAGTATCAGTGGGAGGAATAGTGCCCCATCATTGGTGTCAGTGGGAGGAATAGTGCCCCATCATTGGTGTCAGTGGGAGGAATAGTGCCCCATCATTGGTATCAGTGGGAGGAATAGTGCCCCATCATTGGTATCAATGGGAGGAATAGTGCCCCATTATTAGTATCAGTGGGAGGAATAGTGCCCCATCATTGGTGTCAGTGGGAGGAATAGTGTCCCATCATTGGTGTCAGTGGGAGAAATAGTGCCCCATCATTGCTATCAGTGTGAGGAATAGTGCCCCATCATTGGTGTCAGTGGGAGGAATAGTGCCCCATCATTGGTGTCAGTGGGAGAAATATTGCCCCATCATTGGTGTCAGTAGGAGGAATAGTGCCCCATCATTGGGGTCAGTGGGAGGAATAGTACCCCATCATTGATGTCAGTCGAAGGAATAGTGCCCCATCATTGGTGTCAGTAGGAGGAATAGTGCCCCATCATTGGTGTCAGTGGGAGGAATAGTGCCCCATCATTGGTGTCAGTGGGAGGAATAGTGCCCCATCATTGCTATCAGTGGGAGGAATAGTGCCCCATCATTGGTATCAGTGGGAGGAATAGTGCCCCATCATTGGTGTCAGTGGGAGGAATAGTGCCCCATCATTGGTATCAGTGGGAGGAATAGTGTCCCATCATTGGTGTCAGTGGGAGGAATAGTGCCCCATCATTGGTGTCAGTGGGAGGAATAGTGCCCCATCATTGGTGTCAGTGGGAGGAATAGTGCCCCATCATTGGTGTCAGTGGGAGGAATAGTGCCCCATCATTGGTATCAGTGGGAGGAATAGTGTCCCATCATTGGTGTCAATGGGAGGAATAGTGCCCCATCATTGGTATCAGTGGGAGGAATAGTGCCCCATCATTGGTATCAATGGGAGGAATAGTGCCCCATCATTGGTGTCAGTGGGAGGAATAGTGTCCCATCATTGGTGTCAGTGGGAGGAATAGTGCCCCATCATTGGTGTCAGTGGGAGGAATAGTGTCCCATCATTGGTGTCAGTGGGAGGAATAGTGCCCCATCATTGGTGTCAGTGGGAGGAATAGTGCCCCATCATTGGTGTCAGTGGGAGGAATAGTGCCCCATCATTGGTGTCAGTGGGAGGAATAGTGCCCCATCATTGGTATCAGTGGGAGGAATAGTGCCCCATCATTGGTATCAATGGGAGGAATAGTGCCCCATTATTAGTATCAGTGGGAGGAATAGTGTCCCATCATTGGTGTCAGTGGGAGAAATATTGCCCCATCATTGGTGTCAGTGGGGGGAATAGTGCCCCATCATTGGTGTCAGTGGGAGGAATAGTGCCCCATCATTGATATCAGTGGGAGGAATAGTGCCCCATCATTGGTGTCAGTGGGAGGAATAGTGTCCCATCATTGGTATCAGTGGGAGGAATAGTGCCCCATCATTGGTGTCAGTGGGAGGAATAGTGCCCCATCATTGATATCAGTGGGAGGAATAGTGTCCCCATCACTGGTATCAGTGGGAGGAATAGTGCCCCATCATTGGTGTCAGTGGGAGGAATAGTGCCCCATCATTGATATCAGTGGGAGGAATAGTGTCCCCATCACTGGTATCAGTGGGAGGAATAGTGCCCCATCATTGGTGTCAGTAGGAGGAATAGTGCCCCATCATTGGTGTCAGTGGGAGAAATATTGCCCCATCATTGGTGTCAGTAGGAGGAATAGTGCCCCATCATTGGGGTCAGTAGGAGGAATAGTGCCCCATCATTGGTGTCAGTGGGAGGAATAGTGTCCCATCATTGGTGTCAGTGGGAGGAATAGTGTCCCATCATTGGTGTCAGTGGAAGGAATAGTGCCCCATCATTGGTGTCAGTGGGAGAAATATTGCCCCATCATTGGTGTCAGTAGGAGGAATAGTGCCCCATCATTGGGGTCAGTGGGAGGAATAGTACCCCATCATTGATGTCAGTGGAAGGAATAGTGCCCCATCATTGGTGTCAGTAGGAGGAATAGTGCCCCATCATTGGTGTCAGTGGGAGGAATAGTGCCCCATCATTGGTGTCAGTGGGGGGAATAGTGTCCCATCATTGGTATCAGTGGAAGGAATAGTGCCCCATCATTGGTGTCAGTGGGAGGAATAGTGCCCCATCATTGGTGTCAGTGGGAGGAATAGTGCCCCATCATTGGTGTCAGTGGGAGGAATAGTGTCCCATCAGTGGTGTCAGTGGGAGGAATAGTGCCCCATCATTGGTGTCAGTGGGAGGAATAGTGCCCCATCATTGGTATCAGTGGGAGGAATAGTGCCCCATCATTGGTATCAGTGGAAGGAATAGTGCCCCATCATTGGTGTCAGTGGGAGGAATAGTGCCCCATCATTGATATCAGTGGAAGGAATAGTGTCCCATCATTAGTATCAGTGGGAGGAATAGTGCCCCATCATTGGTGTCAGTGGAAGGAATAGTGCCCCATCATTGGTATCAGTGGGAGGAATAGTGCCCCATCATTGGTGTCAGTGGGAGGAATAGTGTCCCATCATTGATATCAGTGGGAGGAATAGTGTCCCCATCACTGGTATCAGTGGGAGGAATAGTGCCCCATCATTGGTGTCAGTGGGAGGAATAGTGCCCCATCATTGGTATCAGTGGGAGGAATAGTGTCCCATCATAGGTATCAGTGGGAGGAATAGTGCCCCATCATTGGTATCAGTGGGAGGAATAGTGTCCCATCATAGGTATCAGTGGGAGGAATAGTGCCCCATCATTGGTATCAGTGGGAGGAATAGTGCCCCATCATTGGTGTCAGTGGGAGGAATAGTGTCCCATCATTGGTATCAGTGGGAGGAATAGTGCCCCATCATTGGTGTCAGTGGGAGGAATAGTGTCCCATCATAGGTATCAGTGGGAGGAATAGTGCCCCATCATTGGTATCAGTGGGAGGAATAGTGTCCCATCATTGGTGTCAGTGGGAGGAATAGTGCCCCATCATTGGTATCAGTGGGAGGAATAGTGTCCCATCATTGGTGTCAGTGGGAGGAATAGTGTCCCATCATTGGTGTCAGTGGGAGGAATAGTGTCCCATCATTGGTATCAGTGGGAGGAATAGTGCCCCATCATTGGTATCAGTGGGAGGAATAGTGTCCCATCATTGGTATCAGTGGGAGGAATAGTGCCCCATCATTGGTGTCAGTGGGAGGAATAGTGTCCCATCATTGGTGTCAGTGGGAGGAATAGTGTCCCATCATTGGTGTCAGTGGGAGGAATAGTGCCCCATCATTGGTATCAGTGGGAGGAATAGTGCCCCATGATTGGTTTCAGTGAGAGGAATAGTGTCCCATCATTGGTGTCAGTGGGAGGAATAGTGCCCCATCATTGGTATCAGTGGGAGGAATAGTGCCCCATCATTGGTGTCAGTGGGAGGAATAGTGTCCCCATCACTGGTATCAGTGGGAGGAATAGTGCCCCATCATTGATATCAGTGGGAGGAATAGTGTCCCATCATAGGTATCAGTGGGAGGAATAGTGCCCCATCATTGGTGTCAGTGGGAGGAATAGTGTCCCATCATTGGTGTCAGTGAGAGGAATAGTGCCCCATCACTGGTATCAGTGGGAGGAATAGTGTCCCATCATTGGTATCAGTGGGAGGAATAGTGTCCCATCATAGGTATCAGTGGGAGGAATAGTGCCCCATCATTGGTGTCAGTGGGAGGAATAGTGCCCCATCATTGGTATCAGTGGGAGGAATAGTGCCCCATCATTGGTGTCAGTGGTAGGAATAGTGCCCCATCATTGGTTTCAGTGAGAGGAATAGCGCCCCATCATTGGTGTCAGTGGGAGGAATAGTGTCCCATCATTGGTGTCAGTGGGAGGAAAAGTGCCCCATCATTGGTGTCAGTGGGAGGAATAGTGCCCCATCATTGGTGCCAGTGGAAGAATTAGTTCGTTATCTTTGGTGTCAGTGGGAGAACTAGTGCCCCATCATTGGAGTCAGGAGGAGGAATAGTACCCTGTCTTTGATGTCAGTGAAATATTGCCCCAAGGGCCAGGTAAAGGCAACCAAAGGGCCAGACCTCTGCTTTAGAGAATCAAACGTTCTCAAGCTGCCATTTTTACAGGTTTATTAGAGGTACTTAATCTCCCTGGAAGCCCAAACATTGGGATCTGAGATAGTGAAAAATTCAGGTAGTGTGGGGTTCAACCATAGTGGGGTATTGGGAGACCAACTACCAGGCACACAGGGATGCCATAAAGTCTAAACCTTTATAATTGCCTTCACAGAAGGTGTTAAACAGCATGGGGCCCAGACCCCCATATAAGGAAGATTCCATAAATATTCTAGATAGGCCGCCTCTAATACCACCGAGGTAATCGTATCATCAACAATCAGCCAATTATGGGCATGGGATAGAAGAGAGGCAATGGAATAAGTATATAAATCTGGGCAAGCAAGACCATCTTGCGATGTTGGCGGCCATTTTAGGCTTACCATTGATGATGGTATTCTGGTGTTGGATGAAATAGTTTCACACTCCTTGGTTTTTGACAACACAGACGGTTATGGGTCCAGTCCTGATTTGTTCTTTTTATTCCTTCTTTCAGGATTCCAATGACCCCCAGACCATTGAAATAATCCTTAAAGCCCTGGATGTGAACAAAGATGGGGTGGTGGACTTTCCAGAGTTCCTGGATCTAGTGTCCAAAGTTGCAGTCGCTTATTTTCAAGCCCTGAGGACCAAGAAAGGCTGTGACATTTGTGCTTCCAGGAAAGGACCACATAAATCAACTGCTGCAGCTTCTAAGTCACCACAAAGCCAAACAGAGTCAGATCATGGCCAGCTTCAAACTCAAAAGAAAGATGTAACAGCAAAGGAAGGTTCTGCTCAGAAGCAGGATCTTTCTGGTCAGGAAAAACTACATGAGAAACATCACTCTGTTCATAAGAAAGATCTTGGACAAGATACAAAACAGAAACAAGATCTCAACACTAAAGAAGATCCCCTCCAGAAGCTACCCACCCAGAAGACAGACCCAACATCTAAACAAGACCCAACTCAAAAGCTAGACCTAACAAAGGAAAAAGAGCCAATATCAAAAAAAGAGCCAGTACAGAAACAAGATCCAGCACAGAAAGATGTGACAATAAAACATGATCCAGGACAAAAACAAGATTCTTCACTGATAAAAGATTACAAGGAGAAAGCTGATGTTACAAAGAAACAAGAATCAACCAAAGAGAAAGACTTTGCTTTGGGAGAAACTGCAAAGCAAGACCCAGCTGAGAAGAAAAATCCCAGTTGTCCACGTGAACCAGAAGAGAAACAATGCTCTGTATTTAAGCACTACACCCAGAAGCAAGATCCCAAAGAGACACCAAGATACATGGTCCAGAAAGATGAACCAAAAGAGAAACAAGAGTCAACCCAAAAAGAAGATCAGACCAGAAAACAGGATGCTAAAGAAACTCAAAGTTCTACAGGGCAGCAAAATTCAAAGGCGAAACATGACCCACCCTTAGAAGAAGACCCAAAACAGAAACATGGGCAAACCCAAGACAAGGACAATAAAGACTCAACTCAAAAACAAGATCAGAATAGTAAAACAGATGTTACACAAAGTCAAAGTTCTTTGATAAAGAAAGATTCAACATTGAAACAAGACCAAACTCTCAAAGAAGACCCAACAAAGACACTTGACCCTGGGAAAAAACAAGATCTTAAAGACAAACAAGCCCCAATCCTCAAACAAGATCCAACCCTCAAGCAAGACCCAGTTCTAAAAGAAGACCCAACCCTCAAACAAGATCTATCCATCAAACAAGATCCATCCCACAAAAAAGACCCAGCTGAGAAGAAAAATCCCAGTTGTCCACGTGAACCAGAAGAGAAACAATGCTCTGTATTTAAGCACTACACCCAGAAGCAAGATCCCAAAGAGACACCAAGACACATGGTCCAGAAAGATGAACCAAAAGAGAAACAAGAGTCAACCCAAAAAGAAGATCAGACCAGAAAACAGGATGCTAAAGAAACTCAAAGTTCTACAGGGAAGCAAAATTCAAAGGCTAAACATGACCCACCCTTAGAAGAAGACCCAAAACAGAAACATGGGCAAACCCAAGACAAGGACAATAAAGACTCAACTCAAAAACAAGATCAGAATAGTAAAACAGATGTTACACAAAGTCAAAGTTCTTTGATAAAGAAAGATTCAACATTGAAACAAGACCAAACTCTCAAAGAAGACCCAACAAAGACACTTGACCCTGGGAAAAAACAAGATCTTAAAGACAAACAAGCCCCAATCCTCAAACAAGATCCAACCCTCAAGCAAGACCCAGTTCTAAAAGAAGACCCAACCCTCAAACAAGATCTATCCATCAAACAAGATCCATCCCACAAAAAAGACCCAGCTGAGAAGAAAAATCCCAGTTGTCCACGTGAACCAGAAGAGAAACAATGCTCTGTATTTAAGCACTACACCCAGAAGCAAGATCCCAAAGAGACACCAAGACATATGGTCCAGAAAGATGAACCAAAAGAGAAACAAGAGTCAACCCAAAAAGAAGATCAGACCAGAAAACAGGATGCTAAAGAAACTCAAAGTTCTACCGGGAAGCAAAATTCAAAGGCTAAACATGACCCACCCTTAGAAGAAGACCCAAAACAGAAACATGGGCAAACCCAAGACAAGGACAATAAAGACTCAACTCAAAAACAAGATCAGAATAGTAAAACAGATGTTACACAAAGTCAAAGTTCTTTGATAAAGAAAGATTCAACGTTGAAACAAGACCAAACTCTCAAAGAAGACCCAACAAAGACACTTGACCCTGGGAAAAAACAAGATCTTAAAGACAAACAAGCCCCAATCCTCAAGCAAGAACCAACCCTCAAGCAAGACCCAGTTCTAAAAGAAGACCCAACCCTCAAACAAGATCTATCCATCAAACAAGATCCATCCTACAAAAAAGACCCAACCCTCACGGTAGAATCAACAAAAAAAGATGAACAAAAACAAGATCCAAAAGACAACCAAGATTCAACACCTAAACAAGATCCAAAAGACAAAGAATACCCAACCCAAAAACAAGACCAGACTAGTAAACAAGACAATAAAGACAATCAAAGTGATTTGAAAAAGAGAGATTCAACACCAAAACAAGACAAACCTCCCAAAGAAGACCCAACAAAAACACTTGTGCCTGGGCAGAAGCTAGATTCTAAAGACAAACAAGACCCAATATCCAAACAAGACCCAATCTTCAAACAAGACCCAACCCTCAGTCAAGACCCATCCCTCAAAAAAGACCCAGCTTCAAAAGATGATCCAACTAGCAAAGATAAGCAGCCAAAAAAGAAACAAAACGAAGAGGAGCATTCAGAGAAACAAGTTACTTCAATGAAAAAGGACCCAACTCAAAAAGAAGACCCACACCAAAAAAAAGACCAGACTCAGAATCAGGCCTCCACTCAGAAACAAGACACAGAAGAAAAGCAAGGCTCAGCACAGTACTTGTGGAAACAGGAACCTTTTGCTCTGAAACAAGACCCAGCATACAATCGAGACTCAGGACTTCAAACAGATTCCACTCTGGCAAAAGACCAAACTCAGAAAGAAGATTCACCACAGAAGCAAAGTCCAACCCAGATTCCAAGCTTTACACAGAAGCCAGACCCAGGACAGGTCCAGAAACAAGGATCCACTCAGAAACAAGACACAAGCCAGAAGCAAGACCAGACCCAGAAACAAGACCAGACCCAGAAACGAGACCAGACCCAGAAGCAAGACCAGGCCCTGAAAGAAGACCTTACCCAGAAACAAGACCCCACACAGAATCAAGACCAGACCCAGAAACAAGACTCCAATAAGAACACATTCTCAATTATTAAGCTAAACTTAATCCCAATACAGTATTCTACACCACAACAAGACCCAACTAAGAAACTAGACCTAAACAAAAAAGAAGACTCCACCCAGAAGCAAGACCATGTCCAGAAAGCTGGCTCTTCTCAGAAACAAGACCCAACCCAGAAAGAAGATTCACAACAGAAGCAAAGCCTAAGCCAGATTCCGGGCTTCACACAGAAACTAGACCAAGGACAGACCCAGAAACATGAGTCCACCCAAAAGCTAGACACCACCCAGAAACAAGACTCCACCCAGAAAGAAGACCAGGTCCAGAAAAAAGACCAGACCCAGAAACAAGACTCCACTCAGAAACTAGATCAGCACCAGAAACAAGTCCAGACCCAGAAACAAGACTCCACCCAGAATCAAGATGAGACCCAGCATGACTCAACTCAGAAACAAAACCAGACCCAGAAACAAGACTCCACTCATAAAGAGGACACCACCCAGAAACAAGACCAGACCCAGAAACAAGACCAGACCCAGAAAGACTCCACTCATAAACAGGACACCACTCAGAAGCAAGACCAGACCACTCAAAAACAAGACCAGACCCAGAAAGACTCCATTCTTAAACAGGATCAGACCCAGAAACAAGATCAGACCCAGAAACAAGACTCCACTCATAAACAGGACACCACCCAGAAACAAGACCAGACCCAGAAAGACTCCACTCTTAAACAGGACACCACCCAGAAACAAGACCAGGCCAAGAAACAAGACTCCATTCAGAAAAAAGACCCGACCCATAAACAAGACTCCAGTGATAAAAAAGACTCAATTCAGAAACAAGAGCCAACCCCGATGCAGTGCTCTACACTGAAACAATACCCAACCCAGAAACTATACTCAACCAAAAAAGAAGACTCCACTCAAAAGCAAGACCCAGTCCAGAAACCAGATTCTGATCAGAAGCTGGGCACAACTGAGAAACAAGACCAGACCCAAAAATTAGACTCCACTCCTAAACAGGACACCACTCAGAAGCAAGACCAGACCACTCAGAAGCAAGACCAGACCACCCAGAAACAAGACCAGACCCAGAAACAAGACTCAACCCAGAAACAAGACCAGACCCAGAAAGACTCCACCAAGAAACCGGATCAGACCCAGAATCAAGACCAGACCCAGAAACAAGACTCCACTAATAAACAGGACACCACCCAGAAACAAGACCAGACCCAGAAAAAAGACTCCACTCATAAACAGGACACCACTCAGAAGCAAGACCAGACCACCCATAAACAAGACCAGACCCAGAAACAAGACTCAACCCAGAAACAAGACTCAACCCAGAAACAAGACTCAACCCAGAAACAAGACCAGACCCAGAAACAAGACTCAACCCAGAAACAAGACTCAACCCAGAAACAAGACTCAACCCAGAAACAAGACTCAACCCAGAAACAAGACTCCACTCAAAAACAGGATACTACTCAGAAGCAAGACCAGACCCAGAAACTAGACACCACCCAAAAACTAGACACCACCCAAAAACAAGACCAGACCCAGAAACTAGACACCACCCAAAAACTAGACACCACCCAAAAACTAGACACCACCCAAAAACAAGACCAGACCCAGAAACAAGACTCAACCCAGAAACAAGACCAGACCCAGAAAGACTCCACTCATAAACAAGACACCACTCAGAAGCAAGACCAGATCACCCAGAAACAAGACCAGACCCAGAAACAAGACACCACCCAAAAACAAGACCAGACCCAGAAAGACTCCACCAAGAAACAGGATCAGACCCAGAATCAAGACCAGACCCAGAAACAAGATTCCACTAATAAACAGGACACCACACAGAAACAAGACCCGACCCAGAAACAAGACTCCACTCATAAACAGGACACCACTCAGAAGCAAGACCAGACCACCCAGAAACAAGACCAGACCCAGAAACAAGACTCAACCCAGAAAGAAGACCAGACCCAGAAACAAGACCAGACCCAGAAACAAGACTCCACTCAAAAACAGGATACTACTCAGAAGCAAGACCAGACCCAGAAACTAGACACCACCCAAAAACAAGACCAGACCCAGAAACAAGACTCAACCCAGAAACAAGACCAGACCCAGAAAGACTCCACTCATAAACAAGACACCACTCAGAAGCAAGACCAGACCACCCCTAAACAAGACCAGACCCAGAAACAAGACTCCACTCATAAACAGGACACCACTCAGAAGCAAGACCAGACCACCCATAAACAGGACACCACCCAAAAACAAGACCAGACCCAGAAACAAGACTTAACCCAGAAACAAGACCAGACCCAGAAAGACTCCACTCATAAACAGGACACCACTCAGAAGCAAGACCAGACCATCCATAAACAAGACCAGACCCAGAAACAAGACACCACCCAAAAACAAGACCAGACCCAGAAAGACTCCACCAAGAAACAGGATCAGACCCAGAATCAAGACCAGACCCAGAAACAAGACTCCACTAATAAACAGGACACCACACAGAAACAAGACCAGACCCAGAAAAAAGACTCCACTCATAAACAGGACACCACTCAGAAGCAAGACCAGACCACCCATAAACAAGACCAGACCCAGAAACAAGACTCAACCCAGAAACAAGACTATACCCAGAAAGAAGACCAGACCCACAAACAAGACTCCACTCAAAAACAGGATACTACTCAGAAGCAAGACCAGACCCAGAAACTAGACACCAGCCAAAAACAAGACCAGACCCAGAAACAAGACTCAACCCAGAAACAAGACCCGACCCAGAAACAAGACCCGACCCAGAAACAAGACCCGACCCAGAAACAAAACTCCACTCATAAACAGGACATAACCCAGAAACAAGACCAGACCCAGAAAAAAGACTCCACTCAAAAACAGGACACCACTCAGAAGCAAGACCAGACCACCCAGAAACAAGACCAGACCCAGAAACAAGACCAGACCCAGAAACAAGACCAGACCCAGAAACAAGACCAGACCCAGAAACAAGACTCAACCCAGAAACAAGACCATACCAAGAAAGAAGACCAGACCCAGAAACAAGACTACACTCAAAAACAGGACACTACTAAGAAGCAAGACCAGACCCAGAAACTAGACACCACCCAAACACAAGACCAGACCCAGAAACAAGACTCAACCCAGAAACAAGACCAGACCCAGAAAGACTCCACTCATAAACAAGACACCACTCAGAAGCAAGACCAGACCACCCATAAACAAGACCAGACACAGAAACAAGACTCCACTCATAAACAGGACACCACTCAGAAGCAAGACCAGACCACCCATAAACAGGACACCACCCAAAAACAAGACCAGACCCAGAAACAAGACTCAACCCAGAAACAAGACAAGACCCAGAAAGACTCCACTCATAAACAAGACACCACTCAGAAGCAAGACCAGATCACCCATAAACTAGACCAGACCCAGAAACAAGACTCCGGCAATAAACAGGACACCACTCAGAAGCAAGACCAGACCATCCATAAACAAGACCAGACCCAGAAACAAGACACCACCCAAAAACAAGACCAGACCCAGAAACAAGACTCCACTAATAAACAGGACACCAAACAGAAACAATACCCGACCCAGAAACAAGACTCCACTCATAAACAGGACACCACTCAGAAGCAAGACCAGACCACCCAGAAACAAGACCAGACCCAGAAACAAGACTCAACCCAGAAACAAGACCAGACCCAGAAACAAGACCAGACCCAGAAACAAGACTCAACCCAGAAACAAGACCATACCAAGAAAGAAGACCAGACCCAGAAACAAGACTCCACTCAAAAACAGGATACTACTCAGAAGCAAGACCAGACCCAGAAACTAGACACCACCCAAAAACAAGATCAGACCCAGAAACAAGACTCAACCCAGAAACAAGACCAGACCCAGAAAGACTCCACTCATAAACAAGACACCACTCAGAAGCAAGACCAGACCACACCTAAACAAGACCAGACCCAGAAACAAGACTCCACTCATAAACAGGAAACCACTCAGAAGCAAGACCAGACCACCCATAAACAGGACACCACCCAAAAACAAGACCAGACCCAGAAACAAGACTCAACCCAGAAACAAGACTCCACTCATAAACAGGACAGCACTCAGAAGCAAGACCAGACCACCCAGAAACAAGACCAGACCCAGAAACAAGACTCAACCCAGAAACAAGACTCAACCCAGAAACAAGACCAGACCCAGAAACAAGACCAGACCCAGAAACAAGACTCAACCCAGAAACAAGACCATACCAAGAAAGAAGACCAGACCCAGAAACAAGACTCCACTCAAAAACAGGATACTACTCAGAAGCAAGACCAGACCCAGAAACTAGACAACACCCAAAAACAAGACCAGACCCAGAAACAAGACTCAACCCAGAAACAAGACCAGACCCAGAAAGACTCCACTCATAAACAAGACACCACTCAGAAGCAAGACCAGACCACCCCTAAACAAGACCAGACCCAGAAACAAGACTCCACTCATAAACAGGAAACCACTCAGAAGCAAGACCAGACCACCCATAAACAGGACACCACCCAAAAACAAGACCAGACCCAGAAACAAGACTCAACCCAGAAACAAGACCAGACCCAGAAAGACTCCACTCATAAACAAGACCAGACCCAGAAAGACTCCACCAAGAAACAGGATCAGACCCAGAATCAAGACCATACCCAAAAACAAGACTCCACTCATAAACAGGACACCACCCAGAAACAAGACCAGGTCCAGAAAGACTCCACTCATAAACAGGACACCACTCAGAAGCAAGACCAGACCATCCATAAACAAGACCAGACCCAGAAACAAGACACCACCCAAAAACAAGACCAGACCCAGAAAGACTCCACCAAGAAACAGGATCAGACCCAGAATCAAGACCAGACCCAGAAACAAGACTCCACTAATAAACAGGACACCACACAGAAACAAGACCAGACCCAGAAAAAAGACTCCACTCATAAACAGGACACCACTCAGAAGCAAGACCAGACCTCCCATAAACAAGACCAGACCCAGAAACAAGACTTAACCCAGAAACAAGACCAGACCCAGAAACAAGACTCAACCCAGAAACAAGACTATACCCAGAAAGAAGACGAGACCCACAAACAAGACTCCACTCAAAAACAGGATACTACTCAGAAGCAAGACCAGACCCAGAAACTAGACACCAGCCAAAAACAAGACCAGACCCAGAAACAAGACTCAACCCAGAAACAAGACCCGACCCAGAAACAAGACCTGACCCAGAAACAAGACTCCACTTATAAACAGGACATCACCCAGAAACAAGACCAGACCCAGAAAAAAGACTCCACTCAAAAACAGGACACCACTCAGAAGCAAGACCAGACCACCCAGAAACAAGACCAGACCCAGAAACAAGACCAGACCCAGAAACAGGACCAGACCCAGAAACAAGACTCAACCCAGAAGCAAGACCATACCAAGAAAGAAGACAAGACCCAGAAACAAGACTACACTCAAAAACAGGACACTACTAAGAAGCAAGACCAGACCCAGAAACTAGATACCACCCAAAAACAAGACCAGACCCAGAAACAAGTCTCAACCCAGAAACAAGACCAGACCCAGAAAGACTCCACTCATAAACAAGACACCACTCAGAAGCAAGACCAGACCACCCATAAACAAGACCAGACACAGAAACAAGACTCCACTCATAAACAGGACACCACTCAGAAGCAAGACCAGACCACCCATAAACAGGACACCACCCAAAAACAAGACCAGACCCAGAAACAAGACTCAACCCAGAAACAAGACCAGACCCAGAAAGACTCCACTCATAAACAAGACACCACTCAGAAGCAAGACCAGATCACCCATAAACTAGACCAGACCCAGAAACAAGACACCACTCAAAAACAAGACCAGACCCAGAAAGACTCCACCAAGAAACAGGATCAGACCCAGAATCAAGACCATACCCAAAAACAAGACTCCACTCATAAACAGGACACCACCCAGAAACAAGAACAGGTCCAGAAAGACTCCACTCATAAACAAGACACCACTCAGAAGCAGGACCAGACCACCCATAAACAAGACCAGACCCAGAAACAAGACTCCACTCATAAACAGGACACCACTCAGAAGCAAGACCAGACCACCCATAAACAGGACACCACCCAAAAACAAGACCAGACCCAGAAACAAGACTCAACCCAGAAACAAGACCAGACCCAGAAACAAGACTCAAGCCAGAAACAAGACCATACCCAGAAGGACTCCACTCATAAACAAGACACCACTCAGAAGCAAGACCAGACCACCCAGAAACAAGACCAGACCCAGAAACAAGACTCAACCCAAAAACAAGACCAGAATAAGAGACAAGACTCAACCCAGAAACAAGACCAGACCCACAAACAAGACTCTACTCAAAAACAGGATACTACTCAGAAGCAAGACCAGACCCAGAAACTAGACACCACCCAAAAACAAGACCAGACCCAGAAACAAGTCTCCACTCAAAAACAGGATACTACTCAGAAACAAGACCAAACCCAGAAACAAGACCAGACACAGAAACAAGATCAGGCCCAGAAACAAGACCAGGTCCAGAAACAAGACCAGGCCCAGAAACAAGACCAGACCCAGAAACAAGACCAGACCCAGAAACAAGACTCCACTCAGAAACAAGACCAGGCCCAGAAACTAGACACCACCCAAAAACAAGACCAGACCCAGAAACAAGTCTCCACTCAAAAACAGGATACTACTCAGAAACAAGACCAAACCCAGAAACAAGACCAGACACAGAAACAAGATCAGGCCCAGAAACAAGACCAGGTCCAGAAACAAGACCAGGTCCAGAAACAAGACCAGGCCCAGAAACAAGACCAGACCCAGAAACAAGACCAGACCCAGAAACAAGACTCCACTCAGAAACAAGACCAGGCCCAGAAACAAGACAAAACCCAGAAACAAGACCAGACCCAGAAACAAGACCAGACCCAGAATCAAGACTCCACTCAGAAACAAGATCAGGCCAAGAAAAAAGAGCAGACACAGAAACAAGACTCCACTCAGAAACAAGACCAAACCCAGAAACAAGACCAAACCCAGAAACAAGACCAAACTGAGAAACAAGACCAAACTGAGAAACAAGATCAGACCCAGAAAGAAGATCAGAACCAGAAACAAGATCAGGGCCAGAAACAAAACCAGACCCAGAAACAAGACCAGACCCAGAAACAAGACTCCACTCAGAAACAGGACACCACCCAGAAACAATACTCCATTCAAAAACAAGACATGACCCACAAACAGGACTCTAGTGAGAAAAAAGACTTTATTCAGAAACAAGACCCAACCCCATTGCAGTGCTCTTCCATGAAACAATATTTAACACAGGAACTAGACCTGATCAAAAAAGAAGATCCCACTCAGAAACAAGACCCAGTCCAGAAGCCAGATTTTGATCAGAAGTCAGACACAACCCAGAAAGAAGATCCACCACAGAAGCAAAGCCTGACCCAAGTTCCAGGCTTTACACAGAAACCAGACCCAGGGCAGACCCAGAAACAAGACCAGAAGAAAGACTCCACCCAGAAACCAGACTCAAAACAGAAACTGGATCCAACCCAGAAACAAGACCCAGCCCACAGGCAAGATCAATCTAAGAAGGATGACCAAATATTAAAACAAGGCAGCACTGAGTATAAAAGCCTACCTGAGGGACAAGATCCAACACAGAAAGAAGACCCATTAAAGAAACAAGAGTCCACACAAACACCAGGCCAAATTCCTCAAGTGCCAAGGGATGACAAGACAAGACAGGCTGGACGCACTGAAACACATTATTCATATCACACAGAAGGTGATGGACCATCTCATCAGATATGGGGAACCAGTCACTTCCAAAGTCCAGAAAATGTGGTTGATCCATATGCACATTCATTCCTAAAGGCCCAGGAACATATTGACCATAGAGAGACAGTACCCTCAAGTTATATCCAATACACCACAGCAGGGCAGACCACCTCACAGCAGATTCCTCAATTCTCTCAAGGGGATGACAAAACTGCCCAACAGACTGGACGTACTGAAACACATTATTCCTATACCTCAGAAGGTGATGTACCATCTCACCAGATATGGGGAACCAGCTTCCACCAGGGAGATAAAGATGATCCATACGCACATTCATTTCTAAAGGCCCAACACTACATTGACCATAGAGATACAGTACCTTCAAGCTACGTCCAATACACCAGTGGAGGGCAGGACACCACACAGCAAATGACTCAACAAAAGAAGACTACAACTGGGTCAACCTATGAACAACACACCGGTGGAAATCTTGGTTCATCATCCGCACAGAGTCATCATGAAGCTGACCCACAAAAGCAAGACCAAAGCTCTTGTCACTATCCTTTGTATGAACTTGCTCGACAATCACCAACACTCACAAGAAGTAACCAACCTTCAACAAAACCAAAAGAGTCTGCTGAAGAGCCTCAAAAATCACCACCCCCATCCTCTGGAGTGAAAACTTCTAGTAATACCAGTTCTCAGAAGGAGGAGAAGCAAAAGTCCACTGGGAAGTCATTCAAATGGCCATGGAACTAAGCAAATGACCAAAGTTTGCAGCCCTGGATGGCGGTTGATCGCATGTCCTTGAAGGGTTGTTGAGTTACTTATTAATTGCTGCCTTTTTTCGCGGATTCTTGTCTTCCAATGAGTGTAATCCAACTACTTCATTAATTTAATTCACAATGAGTGCCATTTTAAGCCAGACCTTCTTGAAACGTGGCTTATCCACCAGCAAACCAACAGTGCTATGACCATGATATCTGAAGGTCTCCAGTCAGTAACCCTGAACTTCCAAACAGTCGTCTTAATTCTCCAAGCTCAACTGCAATTTTTCCATAACAGTTGCTGAAAATAAATTTAACCCGGTGCTGTGGTGGGATTCAGTAACAAATGAAGCATTTTTGCTGAAACCCGACTTTTACTGAAGAACTCTAGGTGGAGTGATCAAAAGGAAAGGGGTGGTGATTCCCAAGCTATATAGTATTGTGGTTTCAAACTTGGAGGCGCACATTGGTCGGGCACCCCACATCAATCCAATGAGAGCCTATGGAAGCTGAGCTGGTTTGGACATTTATTGAGTTTCTTCAAACTGTGACCTTTATGTGAACGTACGTACTGAATTATAATCCATTGGGTGTATGTTAATGGCTTAATTTAACGTGCAATAAAAAAACAATGTATATGTGATATATAATGTATGTAATACTTGGTGTTGGTGTTCTACTTTATTAAAACGTTTATCAGCGTTTTTGGGTCTTTTGGTGTCTTTTGATCCAGGGAAGAGGTCTACTTCAAAGTGTCTGAACTCTCCCATTAAATATCTGTAGGTAAAACTTTTTTTCCTAGTTTTCAATGGAGTATAGGAGGGCTAGAAGAGTTAGGGGGAGGGTTAGAGATCCCCCTCTCTCTTTGTATTGGCTTTACCAGGGCAAAAAATAAAGTTCTTACTGGAACAAGAGATGTGGAAATCTTCCAATGGGGACACCAATTTCAATGGTGAACACATTTCTTTACAGAGATTTCCTCTAACTTCCTGGTTGGGTTCAAATCTAGGTCAGTCCAAATCCCTAGGTCAGTCAGTCACTCACCAGTTGTGTCTCCAGGATGGGAAATGAAGGGAAATCTTTCCAATGGGACACAGACATTAAATACAAAAAACTTACAGTTGTTTAACAATGGGCAACACGCAAAAAAAGGTAATAAGGCGACAAATAAACTTTTAGGAATTGCCTGGAAAAAAGGGAGCAAACCCACCCTAAGGGAGAACAGGATACATGAAGGTTTCTACACAGAGCTCAGTCTGTGATCTTCTGCACATTGGTATAAACTTTCCGGGTCCCTTTCACACAAGACTATGCTGGTTGGACACCTAAACCTAGAATGTTGCTCCTTGACAGTCTAGTGGTATCTCAAGCTTGGAAAAGGTTCTTCTGTTGACTTTTCTCTCAGTAGGTCACTCACCACTACCATTGTTGGGGGCAACTGCAGTTTTCTTCTTCTAGGCCCATGTAGAATAATTGTGGAAGCCAGGGCCTTCAAGGAGTCTAAATCCCTAGGTTGGTCCAAATCCCTAGGGAAGTCACTCACAACCTCCATTGTGAGGGATAACTGAAGTTTGCTTCCTCTAGGCCCAACTAGAACATTTGTGACAGCCAGGACCTTCAAGGGTTCCTTCCAGGAGGGGAGAGCCTTGCAGCACTCCAAATCCCTAGGTTGGTCCATATCCCTGGGTCAGTCAGTCACTCACCACCTCCATTTTGAAGAACAACTGCAGTTTGCATACTCTAGGCCCAAGTAGAACATCCATGGCAGCCAGTATCCTCAAGGGTTTCTCTTAGGAGGAAAGATCACTGCAGCCCTCCAATTCCCTAGGTGGGTCCAAATTTAGGTTAGTTTAAATCCCTAGGTCAGCCAGTCACTCAATCACCCCCTCCATTAAGTAGAACATCCATGACAGCCAGGACCTTCAAAGGTACCTCATAGGAGGGAAGACCATTGCACCACTTCAAGCCTGACGATTGGCTAGGACATCCAGTCCCTATAATACGGAATATCACCTCTAGCACACCTCGCTGGAGCACGCTCAAACAGCCTTGACTGAGATAAATCCCTCCATACTTAGAGAACGCCAAAAGACACATACAAGCAAGCCGACCTCTCTGCTTTCTACAGAAATGCAAAAATACAAAAATAGAATTTGGAAAAATACAATATCCCTACGCTTGGTTGGATCAGAACTATCTGTAAAGCTGCAGGGTAAGATGCTTTGGAGGCCACAGATCCATACTGATTGAAGGCCACATCAGCCAGGCCTATGGTGGTGAGTTTTAAGACAGAGGATTGGCACATCAACCCTGCTTTGATTATCTTATCTCTTTTTTTTACATCTTTAGGAGATGATAAAGAATATCTGATAAAGATGTTTTCCTGGAATGCGTTGAACCTTTTCCAGTTTACAGCTCATTCACTTACACAAGTTCAATGGTCCCCGAACTTTCTAAACAAAAGGCCCCTCTAAAGTCTGAAGGCCAGTGGGAGTAGAATATGTCCTGGTGTCAGTGGGAGTTAGTGAGAGGAATAAAGCCCCATCATTGGTGTAAGTGGGAGGAATTGTGCCCCATCATTGGTGCAAGTGGGAGGAATAGTGCCCCATCATTGGTGTCAGGGAATGTAATAGTGTCCCATCATTGGCATCAGTGGGAGGAATAGTTCCCCAGCATTGGTATCAGTGGGAGGAATAGTGTTCCATCATTGGCGTCAGTGGGAGGAATAGTGCCCCATCATTGGTTTCAGTGAATAGAAGGGTTCCCAACCGCCCATCATTGGTATCAGTGGAATAGTGCTCCATTGTTAGTGTCATTGGCAAGAATGATGTCCCTATTGTTGGAGTCTGTAGAAGGAAGAGTGCCCCAAGGGCCAGATAAAGGCAAGCAAGGGGTGTATCCAGCCCCCGGGCCGCAGTCTGGAGACCACTGAGCTAGATAGCTGAAGGGCTTTGTGCACTTTGAGTCCTTCTTAGATATCAGCCCTTCTGGGCTAGACTGGTTATTAGGTGGGAATACGTGACCTCAACACTTGGCAGCTGTAGCAGCAGCTCCTCAAACAGTCCACCTCAGCCTATAGCAGCCTTTCTCAACCTATTTACCCAAAAGGAACCCTTGCAATAATTTTCAGGCCTCAGGGAATGCTATGTCCTATCCATTGGTGGTCAGTGGGAAAATGGCCCTTCCATTGGTGGTGGTCAGTGGAAAGAATGCTTCTTACGTTAGTGGCCAGAATGCCACCCTTATGGTCATGGCTCTGGCTCTGCCAAGTGCTGTTGGACCTAGACCTATGCAGGCACCATCACATGGAAGTTCAGTCAGCCAGAGCTTAACCACTTCCCGCCCAGCCTATTGTCAAATGACAGCTGGGCGGGGGACCTTTGTCATTCCCGGTGGAAGTCACACCGATGCGGCACCATCTGTCTCACCTGTTGTGTCCACCAAACAAAGCCAATGACTGATCAGTGTACTGTCGGTACCATGTCATTGCTGTGGCCAATCGCACCAGATTACATGACAACTGTAAACAATGAATGGCTTCCTTTCACGCCATCAATTGTATATAATTGTGTTGCTAGCTGTGATTGGTCACAGTGACCACATGGTACAGACAGGGCCAATCCCGGGCCATCTGTACCATATGATTAGATGCGGCCAATCACAGCTAATCACAACAATACGCGCTGAATAATTTAATTTCATTTCAGTAAAAATGGTTGCTCATACCAGTGAAATTCACTGGTATAAGCAATCATAATATGTAAAAAAAAACCATAGTACAATGTTACTATAGTAACACTGTATTGCTCTGGTCACAGTGTGTTAAAAAAAAAAATCATTCAAAAAGTAACAAAAAAGAAAAAAAAATTAAAATTTTTTTTTTTTTAATTATTATTTTTTTACATATTGTTACCAGTCAGTGTCCCTGATCACAGCCACGCCTGTTATATGATGACGCCGTACTGCACCGGTGACAGTATGTAAGAAAAACAAAATTGTGGAAAAAAAATGTTATTTTAATTTCTTTATTTTTCCCAAAAATTGTGACAAAAAAATTACAACTTCAAAAAACCAGCCGGGCCTCTTACTAAATACCCTGGACTGTCTACTTTCCAAAAAGGGGTGATTTTGGGGGGTATTTGTACTGTCCTGGCATTTTTCGGCCCTCAAGGAATGAGATTGGCCGTCAGTATATCAGGATTGATCAATTTTCATATATATATATATATATATATATATATATATATATATATATATATCCCATAGTCTGTGGACTCTATAACTTTCCTACAGACTGAATAATATTCACTGATTTGGGGGATTTTCACCAAAGAAATGGAGCAGAAAACATTTTGGACGAAATTTATGTATAAAGATTATTTCTTTGCAAAATTTTATAACAGAAACAAAGAAAAACGTGTTTTATTTATTTATTTTTAATTTTAGGTATTTTTTAGTTTATTTAGCAAAAAAATTAAAAAGAAAACCCAGGGGAGATTAAATACCACCAAAAGAAAGCTCTACAGTGCCTTGAAAAAGTATTCATACCCCTTGAAATTTTCCACATTTTGTTACAACCAAAAATGTAAATGTATTTTATTGGGATTTTATGTGATAAACAACACAAAGTGTCACATAATTGTGAAGTGGAAGGAAAATGATAAATGATACAAATAAATATGTGAAAAGTGTGTGGGGGAGGGGCATTTGTATGGCGCCCCCCGGAGTCAATACTTTGTAGAACCCCCTTTCTCTACAAGTCTTTTTGGAGATGTCTCTACCAGCTTTGCACATCTAGAGAGGACATTTCTGCCCATTCTTCTTTGTAAAATATCTCAAGCTCTGTCAGATTGGATGGAGAGCGTCTGTGAACAGCAATTTTCAAGTCTTGCCACAGATTCTCAATGTGATTTAGGTCTGGACTGTGACTGGGCCATTCTAACACATGAATATGCTTTGATCTAAACCATTCCATTGTAGCTCTGGCTGGATGTTTCGGGTCGTTGTCCTGCTGGAAGGTGAACCTCCGCCCCAGTCTCAAGTCTTTTGTAGACTCTAACAGGTTTTCTTCTAAGATTGTCCTGTATTTGTCTCCATCCATCTTCCCATCAACTCTGACCAGCTTCCCTGTCCCTGCTGAAGAAAACCATCCCCACCACATGATGCTGCCACCACCATGTTTCACGGTGGGGATGGTGTGTTCAGGGTGATGTGCAGTGTTAGTTTTCCCCACACATAGCGTTTTGCTTTTAGGCCAAAAAGTAGAATTTTGGTCTCCTCTGACCAGATCACCTTCTTCCACATGTTTGCTGTGTCCTCCACATGGCTTCTCACAAACTACAAACAGGACTTCTTATGACTTTCTTTCACCAATGTCTTTCTTCTTGTCACTCTTCCATAAAGGGCAGATTTGTGGAGAACACGACTAATAGTTGTCCTGTGGACAGATTCTCCCACCTGAGCTGTGGATCTCTGCAGCTCCTCCAGAGTTACCATGGACCTCTTGGCTCTTCTCTGATGAATGCTCTCCTTGCCCGGCCGGTCAGTTTAGGTGGACAGCCATGTCTTGGTAGGTTTGCAGTTGTGCCATACTCTTTCCATTTTCCGATGATGGATTGAACGGAGCTCCGTGAGATGTTCAAAGCTTGGGATATTTTTTTATAACCTAACCCTGCTTTATACTTCTCCACAACTTTATCCCTGACCTGTCCGGTGTGTTCCTTGGCCTTCATGATGCTGTTTGTTCACTAAGGTTCTCTAACAAACCTCTGAGGGCTTCACAGAACAGCTGTATTTATACTGAGATTAAATGACACACGGTGACTTCTGATTGGTTCCACTAGATTTTAGTTAGGGGTATCAGAGTAAAGGGGGCTGAATACAAATGCCCCCCCCCCCCCCACACTTTTCACATATTTATTTGTATCATTTATAATTTTCCTTCCACTTCACAATTATGTGACACTTTGTGTTGGTCTATCACATAAAATCCCAATAAAATACATTTTACGTTTTTTGGTTGTAACATGACAAAATGTGGGAAATGTCAAGGGGTATGAATACTTTTTCCAGGCACTGTATTTATGTGAAAAAAAAATGACAAAAATGTCATTTGGGTACAGTGTTGCATGACCACGCAATTGTCCTTCAAAGTGTCCTGGGCTGGTCTAAAGGGGGTGAGAGTGCCCGGTATTTGAAGGGGTCGAAGATCCCCCAGCCAATGGTGAAGGAAGGCTGGTTGAGAATGACCAGCCCAGAAGATCTCAGGGAAGGTCCCTGGACCTCACGTAACCTTCAGCATTCATGTATAAATGAAGGAGCTGAGGACTATAAATCACAGAGCTGCCACCTTCCTGAGGGAATTCAAGGAGTTTCTTGGAGAACCTGTTTCAAGTTCCCATCTTGTGAAATGTCTGAGTTTATATAACGTCTACAGAACGGGAGGCATCAAAAGGTGGGAAAATCAGATAAAGGATTTTTCTATGTTGGTTGTACTGGATCAGGGGTGTAGGCATCCTGGGGGACCCTCCAGCTGCTGTGGAACTACATTTCCCATGAGGCATTGCAAGGCTGGCAGTTACAATTATTCCCAGAGTCATGATGGGACTTGTGGTTCTGCAACAGCTGGCAGTCCACCAGGTTGCGATTTGTGTCTTTTTTTTTTTTTTAACCAGATGAACTATGTAACTAAATGCAACTATGTAGCTCTGCCATGAAATACACGAACGTCTTGCCTGGCACCGTATCAAGGAGTGAAGATGATACGATAATTGGGAGGCCAAGTCTTAACCTACGCCCGTCAGCTAAACAGGCCGGGCACGGCGCCCACATGCCGCAAGTCCTTAAAGGGGAAAGTGCAGAAAGCTGGAATTGGGCTTTAACTATTACCCCTTAACCACCCCTCCGCATCACCTACCTTCCATTGCAAGGAACGTCAGGACTATTCCTGCAAACTGAATGGAATTTCACCATATATTGTGCTTGAGGTGATTGTAGCTGTATATTAGCACAAGCGTTTCCGGGGGAGGATGTCCCCTTCTTCAGCAGAACTGATTCATTAAAGTTTTAGCAGAATGTTAATGTTATGTGTGTTTGTTTTTCTTTTTTCCTTTTTTTTCCCCTTTTTCGCTCAGAGAGTGTGTTTTTTTTTTTAACACTCTGCTAAAACTTTTGTGAATCAGTACTGCTGGGACCTTGAAGAAGGGGACCCCCCCCCCAAAAAAAAAAAAGCTTGTCCTGAAAAATTGGATGTTAGTGCAAATAAAAAAAAGTATCACGGGCAGAACTCAATTGTCTCTACCGTATATATCTTCAACTAGATTAACTCCTGTATCCTCAGTGCCATCTAGTGGCCAAAACGCAGAATGCTTCCGAATGGATTCATTCTTGTATTGTCAGCTCCATCTAGTGGCCAAAATGCTGCATGTTTCTGAAAATGGATTAAAGCAGTGGTCTCCAAACTGCGGCCCAGGGGCCGGGTGCAGCCCTTTGCTCGCCTTTATCCGGCCCCTGGGGCATATTCCTCCCACTGACATGAGACACCATCCTGTCAACTGATATCAACAATAGGGCACCATTTCTCTCACTAACACCAACAATGGGGCACCATTTCACCCACTAACACCAACAATGGGGCTCCATTTCTCCCACTAACACCAACAATGGGGCACCATTTCTCCCACTAACACCAACAATGGGGCACCATTTCTCCCACTAACACCAACAATGGGGCACCATTTCTCCCACTAACACCAACAATGGGGCACCATTTCTCCCACTAACACCAACAATGGGGCACCATTTCTCCCACTAACACCAACACAGGGGCACCATTTCTCCCACTAACACCAACACAGGGGCACCATTTCTCCCACTAACACCAACAATGGGGCACCATTTCTCCCACTAACACCAACAATGGGGCACCATTTCTCCCACTAACACCAACACAGGGGCACCATTTCTCCCACTAACACCAACACAGGGGCACCATTTCTCCCACTAACACCAACAATGGGGCACCATTTCTCCCACTAGAACCAACAATGGGGCACTATTCCTCCTAATGATGCCAACAAAAGGGCCCTGTACTGGATCCCCCGTCACACTCCGCTTAAATGCTTCCACCAGTACACTGCTTCCTCCAATCTGGGCCTTCAGATATCAGATATTACAGCCGAATATTGTAACCAAGATCCAGACAAGACTAGCTCAGTTACACAGCTTTAACATGGACTGTTTATTTAGACACAGGGTGACTTAGATATGGGAGGTGCACAGGGGGGCTGAAAAAAAGGGTTTCCCAACCTCCCCAAAAGGATTCTGGGTTCCACGCCCCCCCCCCCCCCCCATCACAGGCTCTATTTACCCCTGAATATCAAATGTGGCGATGTTTACTCCCACTTATGCCAACAAAAATTCCCACTCCTGCTGGCCACAGTCTGGCCCCCCAAAAGTCTGAAGGACAATACACCCCTGGAGACCCCTGGATTAAAGTATAACTAAGGGCAAAACTAAGGGGTGTGGGATCAGAACTCTTATCAGTTTTTATTGCTGCTTGTGCCCCCATTAGGGAGATCCCCCCCCCTCTCTATTTGTCCTGTTTACCATTATAATCGACAGTGAAAGTAAAAGAAAATCACCAATTTTGGGATTGTCCCCAGAAAAGCTATAGTGGGGACATCTTCCAATGGGAACACTAGTTCTGGTGACCTGGGGGGGGGTTCCCAAGAATTTCCTCTCACTTCCTGTTTGCCTATGGGACAGGAAGTGAAGTGAAATCTTCATAATGGGAGGAAGATTTGCTTACTTTAACTCCTGTATTGTCACCGCCATCTAGTGGCCAAAATAATGCAGAATGTTTCCAAATAGATTATTTCCTGTATCTTCAGCTCCATCTAGTGGCCAAAATGCAGAATGTTTCCAAATAGATTAATTCCTGTATCCTTAATGCCATCTAGTGGCCAGAATGCAGAATGTTTCCAAATAGATTGATTCCTGTATCCTTAGTGCCATCTAGTGGCCAGAATGAAGAATGTTTCCGAATAGATTAATTCCTGTATCCTCAGCGTCATCTAGTGGCCAAAATGTAGAATGTTTCCAAATAGATTGATTCCTGAATTCTCAGCGCCATCTAGTGGCCAAAATGTAGAATGTTTCCAAACTGATTAATTCCTGTATCTCCTTAGTGCCATCTAGTGGCCAAAATGCAGAATGTTTCCAAACAGATTAATTCCTGTATCACCAACGCCATCTAGTGGCCAAAATGCGGTATGTTTCAAAATGGATTAAAGCAGAGTTCTACCAAAAATAAACAATTAAAAGTCAGCTGCTACAAAAAAGTGTAGCTGCTGACTTTTAATAATCAGACACTCATCTGCCCAACAGTCCAGCGATGCAGGCGCATGAAGCCCCGCTCCTCTCCCCCTCCTCTCCGGACGACGCCGGCATTCTTACTGTGGGCACCCGGCTGTGGCTTCACAGCCAGGCACTCACTGCGCATGCGCGAGCCGTGCTGTGAATGGCCGGGCAATGTTCTGGGACCTGTGACGTGTCCCAGAAGATTGCAGGGAGGGAGGGGGGAGAGGTGAACTTCCTTCCGGTGCCGCAGGAGGAAGTGGAAGCTGGGTGCCTCTATAAAGAGAGTATCCACTCCCCCCCTTTAAAAAAAAAATGACATGCCAAATGTGGCATATCAGGGGGTCACATCTCTTAAAGCGGAAGTTCCATTTTTGAGTGGAATTCCGCTTTATCTACTGTATCCTCAGCTCCATCTAGTGGCCAAAATGCAGAATGTTTCCGAATAGATTATTTCCTGTATCCTCAGCTCCATCTAGTGGCCAAAATGCAGAATGTTTCCGAATAGATTATTTCCTGTATCCTCAGCTCCATCTAGTGGCCAAAATGCAGAATGTTTCCGAATAGATTATTTCCTGTATCCTCAGCTCCATCTAGTGGCCAAAATGCAGAATGTTTCAGAATAAAAGAGAAGTATGGGAATCAGGGTTATTGCAGATTCATACTTGCCTAGGTGGATGCTACATCTGTCCCCCGACGCCTCTACACTGAGAACTGAGTGATTGCCAGGTGTCGGTCCAGGGATCTAGGTGGATCCCGACTCGTGGTTGTGATGACGTGTGCGGTCTGGACCGACTCTGTGACGTCAGCAGAGTGTGGACTTCAGCTCGCTCTCTGCTGAAAACGGAGATCCATAGAAGTACAACCAAATGAGCTTTGCCTGTATCTTCAGCGCCATCTAGTGGCCAAAATGCAGTATGTTTCTGAATGGATTCAATCCTGTATCATCAGCACCATCTAGTGGGCAAAATGCAGAATGTTTCCAAATAGATCAACTACTGTATCTTCATCTAGAATAGATTAAAGCATTTGTTAACCCCCCCCCCAAAAAAATGATCCTGGCCCCCTGTATCACCTGACATACCTGGCTGATCTTCCCTGGCTATATCCTCCCCCCTGTAAACTGACCATGATAATCAGGGCTGCTGAGCCCTGACACCTGCCTTCATCAGCCGCCTGTCCTCCTATGTGCTCCTCCCCCCTCCCCTCTCTGCCTGTCAGTTCCCCACTCCCCCGCCTTCCTGCAATAAAAATAACAGCGTTTTCCTTCTATAGTCCCCTCTGATATATAGGGGTAACCCCCCCATGTGCATGTCATTTCTAAAAATATGCCGTATAATAGCTTACTTTAGAGCGCCGTTTGGCGCTCACGTGACTGCCCGCCGGTCTCCCCCTCTCCTCATCACAGGTGACGTCAGCGGGGGTTTCCTAGCACCTCCCCCTGCAGCTATCGCATCGGGAGAGGAGACCGGCGGGCAGTCCGCTGAGTGCCAAAGTAAGCTATTATACCTCATATTTTTAGAAATGACACGCACTGGGGGGGGCTTACTTCTATATATCAGAGGGGAACCATAGATAAAAAAAATATTAGCTTCACAAACACTTTAACTCCTGTATCCTCAGCGCCATCTAGTGGCCAAAATGCAGAATGTTTCTGTATGGATCAATTCCTGTATCCTCAGCGCCATCTAGTGGCCAAAGTGGAGAATATTTCTGTATGGATTAATTCATGTATCCTCAGTGCCATCTAGTGGCCAAAATGCAGAATGTTTCTGTATGGATCAATTCCTGTATCATCAGCTCCATCTAGTGGCCAAAGTGGAGAATATTTCTGTATGGATTAATTAATGTATCCTCAGTGCCATCTACTGGCGAAAATGTAGAATGTTTCTGAATTAATTCATTCCTGTACCCTCGGCGCCATCTAGTGGTCAAAATGCAGAATGTTTCCGTATAGATTAATTCCTGTATCCTCAGCGCCATCTAGTGGTCAGAATGCAGCACATTTTTTTCACTGAGGTTTTCAGAAGACTATACTGCATTTTGGCCACTAGACGGCGCTGATGACAAAAGGAGTTAATCTGTTTGAAAAGATACGGTGAAATTGAGTTCAGCTTTCGTGATTGTTTCTGACATTCCTGTAATGAATTCTTTATAAATAGACCCTGTAACGTGGACCGGTTTCCGCCGACATTTTTTCATGCTCAGTAATCCGTGTAACACTTTCAGGCATTTTTTTTGCCTCTCACAGAGATCACAATATTCTTCCTGACAACGCCTTCATCTGCCTTCCCCTCCAGAAGGACAGCGCTATTTGTGTTCAGGCATCATCCAGGGTCACCAGCTACTTCCTGGACTGAGGTGCCGGAGATTACATAGATATGTAAATCCTGGTCACAAATGTCTGACACAGATCAGCCCCTGCTGCCGCCTCTCACCTCGTAATTTGCTACAAAAGTTACAATGAACAGTCTGATCACTGGGGGAGGGGAGACTGAGGAAGTGACTCCTCCTCCTTCTACACATTTACAATGTACAGTCTGATCACTGGGGGAGGGGGGACTGAGGAATTGACTCCTCCTCCTTCTACAAAGTTACAATGTACAGTCTGATCACTGGGGGAGGGGAGACTGAGGAAGTGACTCCTCCTCCTTCTACAAAGTTACAATGTACAGTCTGATCACTGGGGGGATGAGAGACTGAGGAAATGACTCCTCCTCCTTCTACACATTTACAATGTACAGTCTGATCACTGGGGGAGGGGGGACTGAGGAAATGACTCCTCCTCCTTCTACAAAGTTACAATGTACAGTCTGATCAAAGGGGGAGGGGAGACTGAGGAAATGACTCCTCCTCCTTCTACAAAGTTACAATGTACAGTCTGATCACTGGGGGGATGAGAGACTGAGGAAATGACTCCTCCTCCTTCTACAAAGTTACAATGTACAGTCTGATCACTGGGGGAGGGGAGACTGAGGAAATGACTCCTCCTCCTTCTACAAAGTTACAATGTACAGTCTGATCACAGGGGGAGGGGAGACTGAGGAAATGACTCCTCCCCTTCTACAAAGTTACAATGTACAGTCTGATCACTGGGGGAGGAGACTGAGGAATTGACTCCTCCTCCTTCTACAACGTTACAATGTACAGTCTGATCACTGGGGGAGGGGAGACTGAGGAATTGACTCCTCCTCCTTCTACAAAGTTACAATGTACAGTCTGATCACTGGGGGAGGGGAGACTGAGGAAATGACTCCTCCTCCTTCTACAAAGTTACAATGTACAGTCTGATCACTGGGGGAGGGGGACTGAGGAAATGACTCCTCCTCCTTCTACAAAGTTACAATGTACAGTCTGATCAAAGGGGGAGGGGAGACTGAGGAATTGACTCCTCCTCCTTCTACAAAGTTACAATGTACAGTCTGATCACTGGGGGAGGAGACTGAGGAAATGACTCCTCCCCTTCTACAAAGTTACAATGTACAGTCTGATCACTGGAGGAGGGGGGACTGAGGAAATGACTCCTCCTCCTTCTACAAAGTTACAATGTACAGTCTGATCACTGGGGGAGGGGGGACTGAGGAAATGACTCCTCCCCTTCTACAAAGTTACAATGTACAGTCTGATCACTGGAGGAGGGGAGACTGAGGAAATGACTCCTCCTCCTTCTACAAAGTTATAATGTACAGTCTGATCACTGGGGGGAGGGGGGACTGAGGAAATGACTCCTCCTCCTTCTACAAAGTTACAATGTACAGTCTGATCACTGGGGGAGGGGAGACTGAGGAATTGACTCCTCCTCCTTCTACAAAGTTACAATGTACAGTCTGATCACTGGGGGAGGAGACTGAGGAAATGACTCCTCCCCTTCTACAAAGTTACAATGTACAGTCTGATTACCGGGGGAGGGGAGACTGAGGAAATGACTCCTCCTCCTTCTACAAAGTTACAATGTACAGTCTGATCACTGGGGGAGGGGAGACTGAGGAATTGACTCCTCCTCCTTCTACAAAGTTACAATGTACAGTCTGATCACTGGGGGAGGGGAGACTGAGGAAATGACTCCTCCTCCTTCTACAAAGTTACAATGTACAGTCTGATCACTGGGGGAGGAGACTTAGGAAATGACTCCTCCTCCTTCTACAAAGTTACAATGTACAGTCTGATCACTGGGGGAGGAGACTGAGGAAATGACTCCTCCTCCTTCTACAAAGTTACAATGTACAGTCTGATCACTGGGGGAGGGAAGACTGAGGAAATGACTCCTCCTCCTTCTACAAAGTTACAATGTACAGTCTGATCACTGGGGGAGGGGAGACTGAGGAAATGACTCCTCCTCCTTCTACAAAGTTATAATGAACAGCCTGATCACGGGGGGAGGGGAGACTGAGGAAATGACTCCTCCTCCTTCTACAAAGTTACAATGTACAGTCTGATCACTGGGGGAGGGGAGACTGATGAAATGACTCCTCCTCCTTCTACAAAGTTACAATGAACAGCCTGATCACGGGGGGAGGGGAGACTGAGGAAATGACTCCTCCTCCTTCTACAAAGTTACAATGTACAGTCTGATCACTGGGGGAGGGGAGACTGAGGAATTGACTCCTCCCCCTTCTACAAAGTTACAATGTACAGTCTGATTACTGGGGGAGGGGGGACTGAGGAATTGACTCCTCCTCCTTCTACAAAGTTACAATGTACAGTCTGATTACTGGGGGAGGGGAGACTGAGGAAATGACTCCTCCTACAAAGTTACAATGTATAGTCTGATCACTGGGGGGAGGGGAGACTGAGGAAATGACTCCTCCCCTTCTACAAAGTTACAATGTACAGTCTGATTACTGGGGGAGGGGAGACTGAGGAAATGACTCCTCCTCCTTCTACAAAGTTACAATGTACAGTCTGATCACTGGGGGAGGGAAGACTGAGGAAATGACTCCTCCTCCTTCTACAAAGTTACAATGTACAGTCTGATCACTGGGGGAGGGGAGACTGAGGAAATGACTCCTCCTCCTTCTACAAAGTTATAATGTACAGTCTGATCACTGGGGGAGGGGAGACTGAGGAAATGACTCCTCCTCCTTCTACAAAGTTACAATGAACAGCCTGATCACGGGGGGAGGGGAGACTGAGGAAATGACTCCTCCTCCTTCTACAAAGTTACAATGAACAGCCTGATCACGGGGGGAGGGGAGACTGAGGAAATGACTCCTCCTTCTACAAAGTTACAATGTACAGTCTGATCACTGGGGGAGGGGAGACTGAGGAAATGACTCCTCCTCCTTCTACAAAGTTACAATGTACAGTCTGATCACTGGGGGAGGGGAGACTGAGGAATTGACTCCTCCCCCTTCTACAAAGTTACAATGTACAGTCTGATTACTGGGGGAGGGGGGACTGAGGAATTGACTCCTCCTCCTTCTACAAAGCTACAATGTACAGTCTGATCACTGGGGGAGGAGACTGAGGAAATGACTCCTCCTCCTTCTACAAAGTTACAATGTACAGTCTAATCACCAGGGGAGGGGAGACTGAGGAAATGACTCCTCCCCTTCTACAAAGTTACAATGTACAGTCTGATTACTGGGGGAGGGGAGACTGAGGAAATGACTCCTCCTACAAAGTTACAATGTATAGTCTGATCACTGGGGGGAGGGGAGACTGAGGAAATGACTCCTCCTCCTTCTACAAAGTTACAATGTACAGTCTAATCACTGGGGGAGGGGAGACTGAGGAAATGCCTCCTACTCCTTCTACAAAGTTACAATGTACAGTCTGATTACTGGGGGAGGGGAGACTGAGGAATTGACTCCTCCCCCTTCTACAAAGTTACAATGTACAGTCTGCTCACTGGGGGAGGGGAGACTGAGGAATTGACTCCTCCCCCCTTCTACAAAGTTACAATGTACAGTCTGATCACTGGGGGAGGGGAGACTGAGGAATTGACTCCTCCTCCTTCTACAAAGTTACAATGTACAGTCTGATCACTGGGGGAGGGGAGACTGAGGAAATGACTCCTCCTCCTTCTACAAAGTTACAATGTACAGTCTAATCACTGGGGGAGGGGAGACTGAGGAAATGCCTCCTCCTCCTTCTACAAAGTTACAATGTACAGTCTGATTACTGGGGGAGGGGAGACTGAGGAATTGACTCCTCCCCCTTCTACAAAGCTACAATGTACAGTCTGATCACTGGGGGAGGGGAGACTGAGGAATTGACTCCTCCCCCCTTCTACAAAGTTACAATGTACAGTCTGATCACTGGGGGAGGGGAGACTGAGGAATTGACTCCTCCTCCTTCTACAAAGTTACAATGTACAGTCTAATCACTGGGGGAGGGGAGACTGAGGAAATGACTCCTCCTCCTTCTACAAAGTTACAATGTACAGTCTGATTACTGGGGGAGGGGAGACTGAGGAATTGACTCCTCCCCCTTCTACAAAGCTACAATGTACAGTCTGATCACTGGGGGAGGGGAGACTGAGGAATTGACTCCTCCCCCCTTCTACAAAGTTACAATGTACAGTCTGATCACTGGGGGAGGGGAGACTGAGGAATTGACTCCTCCTCCTTCTACAAAGTTACAATGTACAGTCTGATCACTGGGGGAGGGGAGACTGAGGAAATGACTCCTCCTCCTTCTACAAAGTTACAATGTACAGTCTGATCACAGGGGGAGGGGAGACTGAGGAAATGACTCCTCCTCCTTCTACAAAGTTACAATGTACAGTCTGATCACTGGGGGAGGGGAGACTGAGGAAATGACTCCTCCTCCTTCTACAAAGTTACAATGTACAGTCTGATCACTGGGGGAGGGGAGACTGAGGAATTGACTCCTCCCCCTTCTACAAAGTTACAATGTACAGTCTGATTACTGGGGGAGGGGGGACTGAGGAATTGACTCCTCCTCCTTCTACAAAGCTACAATGTACAGTCTGATCACTGGGGGAGGAGACTGAGGAAATGACTCCTCCTCCTTCTACAAAGTTACAATGTACAGTCTGATCACTGGGGGAGGGGAGACTGAGGAATTGACTCCTCCTCCTTCTACAAAGTTACAATGTACAGTCTGATCACTGGGGGAGGGGAGACTGAGGAAATGCTTCCTCCTGCCTGCAGCAGACTGATGACATCATCTCAGACTAGACACAGTCACTGACTGAAGCTGAAGGACGGCTTTTTAATAATTAGGTGGAGCTTTTCTGAAAACAGATACTGTTGCTGTATATTGTTGTGTGTTGGAAATTGTTACTAAGAAGTCAATTTTTACCTCCAGACGACGACCATAACCATATTATTACAAGATCCTCCTAACACCGAACGATTTGACTTTTAGTGTGCAGATGATGAACGATTTTCTAATGGAGAGAGTCTTCCATTTGCAGAGATGCCATCTAGTGGACAAAATGTATATTGCGATATTTCTTCCTTTTCTAACCAGAAGCTCAGATGTTATTTAGTTACTACTTGTATTCCGCAGGGGGCATAGATATTTTTTTTTTTTAATGGCCGACAACATGGAATAGGCTGCTGTTGAATGCCCCATGGACTGGACAGGCATTATTGGGAATGATATTAATACACAATAAAGACTAACTGCTGGCAATGCTGGGTCTGTCCACAGGGTGGCAGCAGCTCCCCCATGTAGCATGTGCAGCATGGATTGTAGGAAGGCGTCCATTGGGCGTTGTCAGCTCTGGGGGCGATAATTAACCTGATTCTATAATAAAATGTGACTGGACTGGACTGGTCTGACAGGACCTGTTTTCTGATCTCTTCATCCTTGGGATTACAGCGAAGTTTCATCAGTTATCCCCGAGTGGTGTCATCATCATTACAGAATCGCCCATCGCTGTATTCACTATTTGTCCTACACAATGGGGGTACATATCAGGGGGGGACTAATTGTCCTACACAATGGATGAACATATCGGGCTTCTAATTGTCCTACACAATGCGTGAACATATCGGGGATCCTAATTGTCCTACATAATGGGTGAACATATCGGGGGGACTAATTATCCTACACAATGGGTGAACATATCAGGGGGGACTAATTGTCCTACATAATGGGTGAACATATCGGGGATCCTAATTGTCCTACACAATGGATGAACATATCAGGGGGGACTAATTGTCCTACACAATGGATGAACATATCGGGGGGACTAATTGTCCTACACAATGGGTGAACATATCGGGCTTCTAATTGTCCTACACAATGGATGAACATATCGGGGATCCTAATTGTCCTACACAATGCGTGAACATATCGGGGATCCTAATTGTCCTACATAATGGGTGAACATATCGGGGGGACTAATTATCCTACACAATGGGTGAACATATCAGGGGGGACTAATTGTCCTACACAATGGAGGAACATATCAGGGGGGACTAATTGTCCTACACAATGGAGGAACATATCGGGGGGACTAATTGTCCTACACAATGGAGGAACATATCGGGGGGACTAATTGTCCTACACAATGGAGGAACATATCGGGGGGACTAATTGTCCTACACAATGGGTGAACATATCGGGGATCCTAATTGTCCTACATAATGGGTGAACATATCGGGGGGGCTAATTGTCCTACACAATGCATGAACATATCGGGGATCCTAATTGTCCTACACAGTGGGTGAACATATCGGGGGGGCTAATTGTCCTACACAATGGGTGAACATATCGGGGATCCTAATTGTCCTACACAATGGGTGAACATATCGGGGGGGCTAATTGTCCTACACAATGCGTGAACATATCGGGGATCCTAATTGTCCTACACAATGTGTAAACATATCGGGGGGACTAATTGTCCTACACAATGTGTAAACATATCGGGGGACTAATTATCCTACACAATGGATGAACATATCAGGGGGACTCATTGTCCTACACAATGGGTGAACATATTGGGGGGACTAATTGTGCTACACAATGGATGAACATATCGGGGGGACTAATTGTCCTACACAGTGGATGAACATATCGGGGGGACTAATTGTCCTACACAATGGGGGTACATATCAGGGGGTCTCATTGTCCTACACAATGGATGAACATATCGGGGGGGACTAATTGTCCTACACAATGGGGGTACATATCAGGGGGTCTCATTGTCCTACACAATGGATGAACATATCGGGGGGGACTAATTGTCCTACACAATGGAGGAACATATCGGGGGGACTAATTGTCCTACACAATGGGGGTACATATCGGGGGGCTAATTGTCCTACACAATGCGTGAACATATCGGGGATCCTAATTGTCCTACATAATGGGTGAACATATCGGGGGACTCATTATCCTACACAATGGGTGAACATATCGGGGGGACTAATTATCCTACACAATGGGTGAACATATTGGGGGGGGCTAATTGTCCTACACAATGGATGAACATATCGGGGGACTCATTATCCTACACAATGGATGAACATATCAGGGGGACTAATTATCCTACACAATGGGTGAACATATTGGGGGGGGCTAATTGTCCTACACAATGGATGAACATATCAGGGGGACTCATTGTCCTACACAATGGATGAACATATCGGGGGGACTCATTGTCCTACACAATGGGTGAACATATCGGGGATCCTAATTGTCCTACATAATGGGTGAACATATCGGGGGACTCATTGTCCTACACAATGGGTGAACATATCGGGGATCCTAATTGTCCTACATAATGGATGAACATATCGGGGGGACTAATTATCCTACACAATGGATGAACATATCAGGGGGACTCATTGTCCTACACAATGGGTGAACATATTGGGGGGACTAATTGTGCTACACAATGGATGAACATATCGGGGGGACTAATTGTCCTACACAGTGGATGAACATATCGGGGGGACTAATTGTCCTACACAGTGGATGAACATATCGGGGGGACTAATTGTCCTACACAGTGGATGAACATATTGGGGGGACTAATTGTCCTACACAATGGATGAACATATCAGGGGACTCATTGTCCTACACAATGGATGAACATATCGGGGGGACTCATTGTCCTACACAATGGGTGAACATATCGGGGGGACTAATTGTCCTACACAATGGGTGAACATATCAGGGGGACTCATTGTCCTACACAATGGGTGAACATATCGGGGGGACTAATTGTCCTACACAATGGGTGAACATATCAGGGGGTCTCATTGTCCTACACAATGGGTGAACATATCAGGGGGTCTCATTGTCCTACACAATGGGTCTGTTACAGTGTCTGTTTGATTTTAAATGCTTTCTAGGATGAAAGTCCACAAAATACAGGAGTGTACCCAAGGCTGCATGGAGACATGGGTGTCACGGAGGTTCTCAGGGGCACTGGTAACACGGCATCACTAGGGTCACTGGGTGACACAGGGTGCTATGAAATGTCTGGAAGTTGCAGAATGCTGGGGGGGTCACTGGGTGATGCCGGATGCTGTGGGGTCACTGGGTGATGATGGAAGCACAAGATTTACTGGATGACACATGAGAACAGGGGTCGCTGGAGACACAGAAGTCAATGGAGACACAGGAGAGGAGGGGACACTGGAGGCACAAGGGAGCAGGAGGCACTAGAGACACAGGTGTGCAGGGGGCACTGGAGACACAGGGGAGCAGGGGGGACTGGAGACACAGGGGAGAAGGGGTCACTGAAGACACAGGAGTCACTGGGAACACAGGGGTCACTGAAGACTCAGGGGTCACTGGGAACACAGGGTTTACTGGAGACTCAGGGATCACTGGGAACAAAGAAGTCATTGGGAACACAGGGGTCACTGTAGACACCAGGATCACTGGGAACACAGGGGTCACTGAAGTCTTAGGGGTCACTGGGAATACAGGGGTCACTGAAGACACATGGGTCACTGGGAACACAGAGGTCACTGGGAACACAGGTGTCACTGGGAACACAGGGGTCACTGAAGACTCAGGGGTCACTGGGAACACAGGGGTCACTGAAGACTCAGGGGTCACTGGGAACACAGGGGTCACTGAAGACACAGGGGTCACTGGGAACACTGAGGTCACTGAAGACACATGTGTCACTGGGAACACAGGGGTTACTGAATATTCAGGGGTCACTGAAGACTCAGGGGTCACTTGGAACACATAGGTCACTGAAGTCTCAGGGGTCACTTGGAACATAAAGGTCACTGAAGTCTCAGGGGTCACTTGGAACACAGGGGTCACTGAAGTCTCAGTGGTTACTGAGAACACAGGGGTCACTGAAGTCTCAGTGGTCACTGGGAACACAGGGGTCACTGAAGTCTCAGGGGTCACTGGGAAGCCAGGGGTCACTGAGGACTCAGGGGTCACTGGGAACACTGAGAAGAAAATATTACAGCGCACACATGCAAAAAAGACATTTACCTCCAGCAAGGCTAGTTTAAAAACACCTAAACATTTTCAAAAAACATTATAAAAAAATATGGGGATTTGGTCACACCATATTGCTATATGGTGCTAAGCCCACTTACTGCGACAAAGTACCCCATGATTAGTGGGTCCTACACTATCCATAGACTGGGAGATCCCGCATCTCTGAACCAAATGCTTTCTAGGAAGAAAGTCCACAAAATACAGGAGTGTACCTAAGGCTGCGTGGAGACATGGGTGTCACAATGGTTCTCAGGGGCACTGGTAACACAGCATCACTAGGGTCACTGGGTGACACAGGGTGATATGAAATGTCTGGAAGTTGCAGAATGCTAGGGGGGGTCACTGTGTGATGCCGGATGCTGTGGGGTCACTGGGTGATGCTGGAAGCACAAGGTTTACTGGATGACACATGAGGACAGGGGTCGCTGGAGACACAGAAGTCAATAGAGACACAGGAGAGGAGGGGACACTGGAGGCACAGGGGAGCAGGGGGCACTAGAGACACAGGTGTGCAGGGGGCACTGGAGACACTGGGGAGCAGGGGGGACTGGAGACACAGGGGAGCAGGGGTCACTGAAGACACAGGAGTCACTGGGAACACAGGGGTCACTGGGAACACAGGGTTTACTGGAGACTCAGGGATCACTGGGAACAAAGGGGTAATTGGGGACACAGGGGTCACTGTAGACACCGGGATCACTGGGAACACAGGGGTCACTGAAGTCTTAGGGATCACTGAGAATACAGGGGTCACTGGAAACACAGGTGTCACTGGGAACACAGGGGTCACTGAAGACTCAGGGGTCACTGGGAACACAGGGGTCACTGAAGACACAGGGGTCACTGGGAACACAGGGGTCACTGGGAACACTGAGGTCACTGAAGACACAGGTGTCACTGGGAACACAGGGGCCACTGAAGACTCAGGTGTCACTGGGAACGCAGGGGCCACTGAAGACTCAGGTGTCATTGGGAACACAGGGGTCACTGGGAACACAGGGGTCACTGGGAACACAGGGGTCACTGGGAACACAGGGGTCACTGAAGACTCAGGGGTCACTGGGAACACAGGGGTCACTGAAGACACAGGGGTCACTGGGAACACAGGGGTCACTGGGAACACTGAGGTCACTGAAGACACAGGTGTCACTGGGAACACAGGGGCCACTGAAGACTCAGGGGTCACTGGGAACACTGAGGTCACTGAAGACACAGGTGTCACTGGGAACACAGGGGCCACTGAAGACTCAGGTGTCACTGGGAACGCAGGGGCCACTGAAGACTCAGGTGTCATTGGGAACACAGGGGTCACTGGGAACACAGAGGTCACTGAAGACACAGGTGTCACTGGGAACACAGGGGTTACTGAAGATAAAGGAATGGAGGAGGTAATAGAGATGGGGTTATTGTGTTGCAATGTTGCAGTAAAATCTCTGGGGGAGGGGAGACTGAGATCATCTCAGGACGGAGCTAAGCCACTGATTGGAGCTTACTTTAATGATTGAAGGTGGAGATTTTCGGAATAATGGTATTGTCGCACATTGTGATGAGTCAGGAATGTATTCGTGGAGAATTGTGAAGTTATTTTCTATCCTTCTGATGGACGGGGAACTATTTCATTGAAGTGAGCAGGAAGGGTGGAACCTGCAGCAATGGAGCAGCACATTCCCCCCTGGTGGCAGTGCGAGGAACCTTCCTATTCTTTTTATTCTCTTCAATACATAAAGTCAGACCAGCCATTATGAATGAGGCTGATGAGAGTAATGAGATCATTTAACTGCGGCATTGCTCCTTTTCATCGTTCATCTTCAAAATAATTAATTGCGGTGACTTTGCCACATTTGGGTCCTCCAACATTGGAGCCCTAAAGAAGGAGGAGATCTTTTGAGCCCCCAAAAACGCGTTGGCCGTTCTATGTTTCCTTGTTATAAATGGACACTTTATTAAAAGATTTTAGACTCTTCTTTCTTTGGTCAGGTGCTCTTATTAGGCTTTTTATATCTGGATTTTGGGTATTCTGGTTAAGGGGCAGCCTCACCAGAACTACTGCACGCCCTATTGACTGTGATTGACCTTCTTCAGCCAGGAATAATTGATGGTTTGAATCCAGCACTGTAGTCATACGTGTTCCAGTTTTCCAAAACTCTATCTGGACACAACCACACCCAACTGCTTAGCATTTATGTTGTTCAAGTTTCTTTGGCAACCCAAGCAAGTTTCTTAAGCCCCTCCCTTCGGATCGTACAATAAATCATCCGCTGGCATATGTTCTAGTGAATCTGGCACGTGCCATCTCAAGAGAGCGAGGCATTATTATATGTCAAAAGATTGATGATACCTCATATCTGACATCTGTGCACCATTATGGGGTCACACAACTCAAAGGTCATATTTCATTGCTTGGAAGAAGCTGAAGAGCTGATAAATCACTTGGAAGCCTCTTTAGCTTCATGGGGACGTCCAATGATGAGATCCCTGTGCTGAGTTCCCGGGTCTGTATTACGCCCGCTGTGCCCATTATGAGGGGTTCTCACCATCCCTGTGCTGAGTTCCCGGGTCTGTACACCCGCTGTGCCCATTATGAGGGGTTCTCACCATCCCTGTGCTGAGTTCCCGGGCCTGTAAACCCGCAGTGCCCATTATGAGGGGTTCTCACCATCCCTGTGCTGAGTTCCTGGGTCTGTACACCCGCTGTGCCCATTACGAGGGGTTCTCACCATCCCTGTGCTGAGTTCCCGGGCCTGTACACCCGCTGTGCCCATTATGAGGGGTTCTCACCATCCCTGTGCTGAGTTCCCAGGTCTGTACACCCGCTGTGCCCATTATGAGGGGTTCTCACCATCCCTGTGCTGAGTTCTCGGGTCTGTACACCCGCTGTGCCCATTATGAGGGGTTCTCACCATCCCTGTGCTGAGTTCCTGGGTCTGTACACCCGCTGTGCCCATTATGAGGGGTTCTCACCATCCCTGTGCTGAGTTCCCAGGTCTGTACACCCGCTGTGCCCATTATGAGGGGTTCTCACCATCCCTGTGCTGAGTTCTCGGGTCTGTACACACGCTGTGCCCATTATGAGGGGTTCCCACCATCCCTGTGCTGAGTTCCCGGGTCTGTACACCCGCTGTGCCCATTATGAGGGGTTCCCACCATCCCTGTCCTGAGTTCCCGGGTCACTACACCCGCTGTGCCCATTATGAGGGGTTCTCACCATCCCTGTGCTGAGTTCCCGGGTCTGTACACCCGCTGTGCCCATTATGAGGGGTTCCCACCATCCCTGTGCTGAGTTCCCGGGTCTGTACACCCGCTGTGCCCATTATGAGGGGTTCCCACCATCCCTGTGCTGAGTTCCCGGGTCTGTACACCCGCTGTGCCCATTATGAGGGGTTCTCACCATCCCTGTGCTGAGTTCCCAGGTCTGTACACCCGCTGTGCCCATTATGAGGGGTTCTCACCATCCCTGTGCTGAGTTCTCGGGTCTGTACACCCGCTGTGCCCATTATGAGGGGTTCCCACCATCCCTGTGCTGAGTTCCCGGGTCTGTACACCCGCTGTGCCCATTATGAGGGGTTCTCACCATCCCTGTGCTGAGTTCCCAGGTCTGTACACCCGCTGTGCCCATCATGAGGGGGTTCTCACCATCCCTGTGCTGAGTTCCCGGGTCTGTACACCCGCTGTGCCCATTATGAGGGGTTCTCACCATCCCTGTGCTGAGTTCTCGGGTCTGTACACCCGCTGTGCCCATTATGAGGGGTTCCCACCATCCCTGTGCTGAGTTCCCGGGTCTGTACACCCGCTGTGCCCATTATGAGGGGTTCCCACCATCCCTGTGCTGAGTTCCCGGGTCTGTACACCCGCTGTGCCCATTATGAGGGGTTAATTTTGTTTATTGTAAAATCTTACAAACAACAACTTATATACAATAAAACCATAATAAATAAATAAAACATATTTACAAAATAATTGAATATGATAATACAAAACAAGAACATAATAAATGGTACAAACCAAATTGCGCACAACACAATCCCTACAGGAGAGCCAGACTAAGGAACATCACCGTCACCATGCATGTAGCCTTTTATCAAAAATAGATTTCATCTTGAAAATCTAGGGGAGTGAATCAAGAATAGAAAGAAAAGCCGCACACCCCGAGATCAACAGGCAGCAGCTACAGAGTCCTGATATTCCTCCACGCCCTTATCCAGACCTCCTGCTGCCACCTGCCTTTCTCAAGACCCCGAATCTTCCCAACCTCACCCAGAATGTCCTGCACCACTACTTCGACAGGGAGGATTTTACTCCGTAAGGATACCTGACACCGTGCACTCCACGTGAAATAACGGACTACTAGACTAACTAAAAAAAGTGTTTCCAAATCATAATCCCGACGAGTCTGGAATGCCCCATACACCCACTCTGCATAACTCATATGGGGGAGGAAGGGTATACTCAGAGCCCTCCCCACCCTCTTGTACACCTCTATATTAAAAGGGCATTGAAGTAGAAAGTGATCCATGGACTCCAGCACTCCTCCACACTCCACTCTCGGGCAGCCCCGATCACTCATGGAAAGAAACTTCAAGTTGCCCTTCACATATAGTTTTCCATGAAAGGCAAGCCAAGCCTGATCCCTAAACTTCATTGGGATTCTCTCCAAATTAATCAATTGCAAACCCTCCCCCAAAACCAGGCTTGGGCAATCCCTCAAAGCCAGTGGCTCGCAAAAAGCAGAGCTCATGATCCGCTTCTCAAGAAGTTTCCTTGGAAGAGATTTGACTTCTCCTGCTGTTACTTGCCACTGCCGAAGCATTTTCAAACACGGGGCAACATAAGCCGGGAGCTGTTCATGCTTGACCCTCAGGCTTTTCACTGGCCCACCATTTTCCCAGTCTCGCAGAAAGGGCCTAAACCAGGACTGGAAAATACCAACCCACCCAGGCGGTCTCTCTGCCAACATGTTACCAAGATTGTACTTCACAAACATCAGAGAGAAAAAGACTAGAGGGTTGACCATCCCTAGACCACCCTCCCGCCTAGGAAGGTAAGTCACATTCCTTTTGACAAGGTTTATTCTGTTCCCCCATAACAGCTGGAAGAAACAACTATAGATCCTGGTATAGAGAGAAACTGGCAAAATGCAAACAAAACTGACATACAGAAAAATCGGAATCAGGTAAGTCTTGATCAGATCAACCTTTTCCCTCAAGGAAAGCTGCCAACCTTTCCAGCTTGCCACCTTGGCATCGGCATTCTCCAGCCTGTTCACCCAATTTGCATGACCATAGTCACCTGGGCCGAATTCAATGCCTAGAACTCGAATTTTTTGTTGGGGCTCCAGGAAGTCATCCGGGAGAACAAAGCTCTCACCTTCCACGCCCATCCAGAAAGCTTCACACTTGTCCTGGTTGACCTTTGAACCTGATGCCTCTGCATACTGCCCTATCACTGAGACCACTTCCTGCGCCTCCGCAGTCCCAGAGATAAAAACAGAAACATCATCAGCATAGGCCACAACCTTCAAAGGAGGCTCACCAGCGATGCCCAAAGGTACCCCACACAATGGTCCACTCTCTAGCCTTCTAATGAAGGGGTCGATTGCAAACACATATAGCAGAGGACTCAATGGACACCCCTGACGCACACCTGAGCCGACCACAAAGGGCTGCCCGACCCAACCATTAACCAGAGGAAAGCTTTCAGCCCCTTTGTACAAAATCTTGAGCCAATCAATGAAACCCCCCTCCAGGCCATATTTGTCAAGAAGGAGCCACAAGTACTCATGATTAACCCGATCAAAGGCCTTAGCCTGATCCAATGTCAGCAAAAATTTACCCCAACCAGCAGCCCTACAATGCTCCAAGGCCTCCCGGACAGCTAACACCGCTGAGAAAGTGCTTCTACCTTGGACCGAACAGTGCTGGTGGCGGGATAACAAACTGCCTGCCACTGGTGATAATCGCCAGAAGAAAATCTTTGCCAGTATCTTCCTATCGACATTAAGAAGGCTAATGGGGCGCCAATTCCCAATCATGGAAGGATCTTTACCCTTTGACAGAAGGATCACTGCAGATTGCCTCATGGAGGGAGGGAGAGAACCATCATTCAAACAGCCATTAAAAACATCCGCAAGGTAGGGAGCCAGGATCGTTTTAAAACATTTATAGAACTCGGCTGTCAAACCATCTGGCCCTGGCGTTTTCTTGATGGCTAGTTTATCAATAGCCTGAATTACCTCATCTGCAGTGATTTCATCTGTCAAATTCATCAAAGGAATATTACTTTCCAGTCCTGGTGTAGAGTCCAAAAAACCCAACATCCTTGTCCGATCAAGGTTCCTTCCTCCCAGGAGATCGGCATAGTATGACCTGACAACCTCCAGGATCCCTGACCTAGACTTCGTCAGAGAGCCCGTACTGTCCCTCAGGCCATTGACCGTCTTAACTGCTACGCTCTGTTTACAGTTCTGGTAAGGGTCAGGCGAATGGTATTTCCCGTAATCCCTCTCCTGAACCAAAGAGGCGTGCCGGTCATATTGATCATATTGATGTCTCCTAAGCTTCACCTCAGAGATCGCCCCAGAATCTCCTCCATTCGAAACAAGGCGGTCAAGTTTCCTCCGCAAACGCTGGTAGGTGATATACTTATCTTGCTGCTTCTTTCTTCCTATGGCCTTGAAAAGCCCAACAGTCCGCTGTTTAACAAGCTCCCACCATTCTGACTTGCTGTTGCAAAAGTCTAGGATCGTTACCTGTGCTTGAAAAAAATCCTCAAAGGATTGTCTTACTCTCTCGTCTTCCAGGAGGGCCGAATTCAATCTCCAGATACCCCTCCCCCTAGGTGGCATGTCTGGGGCATTCAGAGTCACAGATAGAATACAGTGATCAGAAAACTCCACTGCCCGACACACAGGTGCCGAAAAAGCGGAGTCTCCCCTTAAAAAAAAACCTATCTATCCTACTCTGACTACTACCTCGCTGAAAAGTGAACCCCGTGCTGTCTGGGCAGCGCTTAATGTGCGCATCTACCAGACCTGCTTCCCTAACTATCGCATTAAGAAAAAGGCTGTCATAGCCCAGCTTATCTCTGGAACCTCTCCTGTCTTTAGACCTAGTAATGGTGTTGAAATCACCTCCAAAGATAACCTGCTGGGCCGTAAAAAGAAAAGGCTTAATCTTTGTAAAGAGGCATTTCCTGTCCCACTTTGTCTGGGGACCATAGATGTTAATCAGGCGCAAGTCCTGCCCCTTCACAGAGACGTCTAAGACCATGCATCTCCCTATCTCTACCTCAATTACCCGCCGGCACGTTACCATACCAGAAAATAGGACTGCAACTCCGCTGTAAGGCTCGGCCGCAAGAGACCAAAATGAGGGACCACGTCTCCACTCCTTCTTTGCCAGATGTATATCGGCCAGACTACTCAGATGGGTTTCTTGCAAAAACAAAATGTCAGCATCAAACTCGCTGAGCAAAAATAAGGCCATATGGCGAGCACTTACTGATCTTAAGCTGGCAACATTAATGGTTGCCACTTTTAAAGGAGTGGGAACTGCCATTAGGGTAGTTGAGGCAGCCGTTTCTTAGCCTTACTACTCCCTCTTCCTGGAGAACCAGCGCGCTTTGTTGCACCCTGGCACTCATCATCCATAGAGGATGCAGAGCTCAATGAGTCCCATTCATCCTCATCATCATCATCAGACAGGACCTTAAACTTTTTTTCTAAAGGCAAAAATTTAGGATTTAAGGTAACTGAACCCCCTTTTTTCCTTCTTTTGCCCCTCCTCCTCCTATCCTCCAACCACTCCATATCATCCTTAGACAAACCAGACTCAACAGCCTCCCCACCCCTATCCTCCCCTTCACCCCCCTCCCCCCCACTCCCCCTTCCCTTATCTACCACCAGGCCAGCCTCTCCACCATCCTCCCCACTCCTCTGCACCCCACGATCCTCAATAGAAACCCTGCAGCGTTGGGGGAGGGGGGTTGGCACCACACCTGACGCACCTGCCTCAGCACCTCTTGCTGCCTCTGCAATTCTAGAAGACACAGACACAGAAGGATTGGACACATTTTTGGCAACCGATACCTTACCTACAGAAGACATGGGCACACTAGGTAAACGCACAGACTGGGGAGACACAGACACATTAGGTATTGGCACAGACTGGGGCACCACAGATTGGGGAGACACATTGAGTATTGGCACAGACTCAGATGGACTCACAGGCACCCCAGCTGCTGAGCTCCGAGCATCCTCCATGTCCATGCGGAAGAACTCTCTCATGAGCTCAGGATTGTTGTGCATTGCCTCAGGACACTGACTGTAAGGATGTCCCACCGCATTGCACAGATTGCACCTGATAATGTTACAGTCCTTCGCCAAATGTCCTATACCCTGACACAGAGAGCACTTCATCACTGGACAGGAGGATGCAAGATGTCCTTTATCACCACACTTATTGCAGAGCTTTGGCTGGCCTGGATAGAAGATGGTCAGCCTGTCCCTTCCCAGGAAAGCTGAGGATGGCAGATGCTGGACAACATTATCAACAACCTTTAATTTTAGCTGCACAGACCATCCCCCCGTCCATATTCCCCGATCATCCACAATCTTTTTTAGGGGGCTCAGGACATCTCCATACCTCCTCAACCATACAGATAAATCCCCTTGTGGTATGGATTCATTGCGGACCAAAATTGTGACCATTTTAATGAGGGGCTGGCGTGATATAAGCTTTGGGATGAGCCCTTTCCAGTCCGGCAGCCCCTTACACACGTGCTCATACTTCTCCCAAAATATGTCCAAAGACTCCGGACGGATAAAGGACAAATCATATTCATAGGAACCTGCCGGACTGATCAGGGCGAAGATATCTGTGGGTGTAAACCCCATCTGTAGAATCTTATCCACCACTGTCCTCCTATGTGGGGGGATTCCACCGCCTTCCCATTTTAACTGCACAACATTCCTCCTTTTAAACAGGGAGGAAGATAAACCATTTTCATGCTCCCTCCCTGCTTGCTGCCCCTTCCCAGATCCTGTAGCAGCAACACCAGCATAAGTTTTTCTTACACCAGCAGCATTTGCAGTCTTGTCCTTAGACACAATCAAACCTGCTGGCAGAGAGTCTGAATCAGCTGGGATAGCAGTCTTCTGATTAGAGGCAGGACCCTCCCCCTCCCCCGAGCACATGGTTTCTTTTCTGGGATCAATCACAGTCATGGCAGCTGCAGACTCCTGGAAAGTTGTAGCACTACTGCACCCAGCATCTCCTCCACCATTCACAGGAACAGCTGCTGTGCCTGGTCCAGGCAAACTCTCTGACAGTTATTAGCAGATGTTATTGCATGCTGTGTATTGTCTATGGGTCTGGGCTGACTGCCTGCAGCACTACAACCCTCAGCAAGCACATTGTCATTAAAGTTCACACCATCATCCTGCACACACACTGTACCTGCACCTTGTCTCTCCACAGGTCTTTCTTCCACAGGGCTAGGAACGGCGTCCATCTTTTCCTCACCATCCTGGGAAGTGGATTCAAGTTTATTGATAAAATCCAGCATGGCAGAACCTTCAACCTCCTGCTCAGATGTTCCACATTGCTGGGGAGTGAAGGGGACAGAGGCCTCCACCATTGAGGACTCAGCAGATGTCTGAGGTGTTGAAGAGCTGGGCTCATCCTCCGGGCCCACTTTCTCACTCTCTGCTGTCTGTACCTGCATCTCCTCACTGGTCTCCTCACCCTCCATGCAGGAAGCGGCTCCTCTTCTCATTTGGCTGAATCTTTCTTCATTCTTATATTTCTCTTTAAATGCTCCACTATTCTCCTTCAGAGAACTCACCAGTTCTTTCTGCTTCCGCAGAGCTTGTTCCAGGTCTTTCAGCTCAGGCCTCAGAGCCGGTCTTTTCTTGCTGAACACTTTGGCACAAATCTGCTTTTTCTTTTTAAATTCATTTTTCAAAGCTACCAACTTCTCCTCTTCCTTCTCAATCCGCTTCAGCGTTTCAATAACCCTCCGTCTAAAGGCAGATAGGGACTCATCTTTCCTTGGGCCAGGCCCAGTGTCGTCCACAGGCTGAGGCCTATCCAGGGGGCCTCCACCAGGGTCCTCCCCAGGATCCTGCATCACTCCTGGGGCAGAGGAGCAACTCTAGTCCCTGGTCTCTGGAAGCACAGGAGCAAAGGAACTAGCAACCTCACACCTCGCTGTCAGGGAGTGGAATGGCAGTTTCCCACCATCCCTGTGCTGAGTTCCCGGGTCTGTACACCCGCTGTGCCCATTATGAGGGGTTCCCACCATCCCTGTGCTGAGTTCCCGGGTCTGTACACCCGCTGTGCCCATTATGAGGGGTTCCCACCATCCCTGTGCTGAGTTCCCGGGTCTGTACACCCGCTGTGCCCATTATGAGGGGTTCCCACCATCCCTGTGCTGAGTTCCCGGGTCTGTACACCCGCTGTGCCCATTATGAGGGGTTCTCACCATCCCTGTGCTGAGTTCCCGGGTCTGTACACCCGCTGTGCCCATTATGAGGGGTTCCCACCATCCCTGTGCTGAGTTCCCGGGTCTGTACACCCGCTGTGCCCATTATGAGGGGTTCCCACCATCCCTGTGCTGAGTTCCCGGGTCTGTACACCTGCTGTGCCCATTATGAGGGGTTCTCACCATCCCTGTGCTGAGTTCCCGGGTCTGTACACCCGCTGTGCCCAATATGAGGGGTTCCCACCATCCCTGTGCTGAGTTCCCAGGTCTGTACACCCACTGTGCCCATTATGAGGGGTTCTCACCATCCCTGTGCTGAGTTCCCAGGTCTGTACACCCGCTGTGCCCATTATGAGAGGTTCCCACCATCCCTGTGCTGAGTTCCCGGGTCTGTACACCCGCTGTGCCCAATATGAGGGGTTCCCACCATCCCTGTGCTGAGTTCCCAGGTCTGTACACCCGCTGTGCCCATTATGAGGGGTTCTCACCATCCCTGTGCTGAGTTCCCAGGTCTGTACACCCGCTGTGCCCATTATGAGAGGTTCCCACCATCCCTGTGCCCCTTATATGATTTGGAATTAATATAACCTATCACTTTATGTTATCAGCCATTTTGGGCTAAAGGAGGCTCCCGGATGCCACGTGTTGACATCAATGGACATCTTCAAATCATAATCTATCCTATGATTAATTTGAGATAATTATAGTAATTAATACTCTGCATGATGTTCTAATCCTTTCCTCTTCGTAATCATTCTATCGGGCCTCCGCCCTTATTTTGCCCTTGGAATCCATCCAAGCTCCACCCACAATACCTGAGAACTTTTACAGATCTGTAATCAGATTCTTGCTGCCTGAATCTTGGGATTAACGCTTTTCATTTAATCCGTTTTATTTATAAAGTGTAATATGCTGTACAGGAAGAAGGAAATAATGGTGAAAGGAGGATTTACTAATGAATATTAGTCAGGAACCGATGGTTGTAAATATTATTGTCCTAAATAGTGACGGAAAACTAGTGCCGTATACTGAGACAACAAAATCGCCATAAAATATACTAAAGAAGCATTAGCTGCATAGTAAAGGCTGGATCAAGCGGTCATGCTGCTATAGCTGCATAGTAAAGGCTGGATGAAGCAGTCATGCTGCAATAGCTGCATAGTAAAGGCTGGATCAAGCGGTCATGCTGCAATAGCTGCATAGTAAAGGCTGGATCAAGCGGTAATGCTGCAATAGCTGCATAGTAAAGGCTGGATCAAGTGGTCATGCTGCAATAGCTGCATAGTAAAGGCTGGATCAAGCGGTCATGCTGCAATAGCTGCATAGAAAAGGCTGGATCAAGCGGTCATGCTGCAATAGCTGCATAGTAAAGGCTTGATCAAGCAGTAATGCTGCAATAGCTGCATAGTAAAGGCTTGATCAAGCAGTAATGCTGCAATAGCTGCATAGTAAAGGCTGGATCAAGCGGTCATGCTGAAATAGCTGCATAGTAAAGGCTGGATTAAGCGGTCATGCTGAAATAGCTGCATAGTAAAGGCTGGATTAAGCAGTAATGCTGCAATAGCTGCATAGTAAAGGCTTGATCAAGCAGTAATGCTGCAATAGCTGCATAGTAAAGGCTGGATCAAGCGGTCATGCTGAAATAGCTGCATAGTAAAGGCTGGATCAAGCGGTCATGCTGCAATAGCTGCATAGTAAAGGCTGGATCAAGCGGTCATGCTGCAATAGCTGCATAGTAAAGGCTTGATCAAGCAGTAATGCTGCAATAGCTGCATAGTAAAGGCTGGATCAAGCAGTCATGCTGCAATAGCTGCATAGTAAAGGCTGGATCAAGCAGTCATGCTGCAATAGCTGCATAGTAAAGGCTTGATCAAGCAGTCATGCTGCAGTAGCTGCATAGTAAAGGCTGGATCAAGCGATCATGCTGCAATAGCTTCATAGTAAAGGCTGGATCAAGCAGTCATGCTGCAGTAGCTGCATAGTAAAGGCTTGATTCAAGCGGTCATGCTGCAATAGCTGCATAGTAAAGGCTGGATCAAGCAGTAATGCTGCAATAGCTGCATATTAAAGGCTTGATCAAGCAGTCATGCTGCAATAGCTGCATAGTAAAGGCTGGATCAAGCAGTAATGCTGCAATAGCTGCATAGTAAAGGCTGGATCAAGCGGTCATGCTGCAATAGCTGCATAGTAAAGGCTGGATCAAGCAGTAATGCTGCAATAGCTGCATAGTAAAGGCTGGATCAAGCGGTCATGCTGCAATAGCTGCATAGTAAAGGCTGGATCAAGCAGTCATACTGAAATAGCTGCATAGTAAAGGCTGGATCAAGCAGTAATGCTGCAATAGCTGCATAGTACCTCTTAGCAGTAGTGTCAGTGGCAGCTAGTGCACAAACTTTTTGGGGGGCGCAACCAAACTGAAAAATTCTGAAAATAAAAACCCCATCAATTGCAGCCACTGTGCCCATAAAATGCAGCCACTGTGCCCATCATATGCAGCCTCTGTGCCCACCATATGCAGCTTCTGTGCTCACCATATGTAGCCTCTGTGCCCATCATATGCAACCATTGTGCCCATCATTTGCAGCCTCTGTGCTCATCATATGCAGCCTCTGTGCTAGGGTTGCCACCTTTTCTTCAAGTCAAACCCGAACACTTTAGCGGCGCAAGGCTTTTTTTTGTATAGTATAATAATAACTATACATATATTTTGAAATTAAATAACATTTCTAATCATATGAAGTTAATAACAAGAGTCCCCCTTTACATCAGAGTCCACAGAGTTCCCCTTTTACATCTGAACTCGCAGAGTTCCCTTTCATTGTAAGGGGGGGCTCTGCAGATTCTGCTGTAAGGGAGAACTCTGGGGCCTCTGACATAAGGGATGCTCTGGAAACCCTGATTTAAGGGGGGACACTAAGAACTCTGATGTACGGAGAAGACTCTGATGTAAGAGGGAACACTGTGGCCTCTGGTGTAAAGGGGAACCCTGATGTAAGGGGTGCTCTGAGAACCCTGATTTGCCTTAGTGTACTCACTCAGAGGCAGGAGAGAGAAGAGGGGAGACTTCAGTCACAGACAGGGATGGATGGTGAGCTCACTCACCCCTTGACAGTCAGCACCTCTCATCCAGAATGAGGCTGCTGGACTTCAATCCCCAGCGCTATGCCTCAGAAAAGGAAAGTTGGGGCTGGAAATTTGGAGTGTGGGCAGACACAGAGGAGTAGGGGTGGGGGGAAGAGGTGCAGATTGAGCTCTCTCTCCTCTCCCGTCTGTGTGTGTGTTGGGGGGGGGCAGGGTTTGTTAATGCTGGCTTTAGGTGCTGTGAAAGACAGACACTCTCAGCTTAGACAACTGCAGCCAGCAACCCTGCTGGGAAACCATAGTCCAGTCTAAATAATGTGTCCAGGTTTCAGGCAGTCTGTAACCCGGGCGCATGAGTCCAAATCCGAACTCTTCGGGTGAATCCTGGACAGGTGGCAACCCTACTTTGTGCCCACCATATGCAGCCTCTGTGCCCACCATATGCAGCTTCTGTGCCCATCATATGCAGCTTCTGTGCCCACCATATGTAGCCTCTGTGCCCATCATATGGAGCCACTGTGCCCATCATATGCAACCTCTGTGCCCATCATATGCAACCTCTGTGCCCATCATATGCAGCCACTGTGCCCATCATATGCAGCCTCTGTGCCCATCATATGCAGCCTCTGTTCCCACAATATGTAGCCTCTGTGCCCACCATATTCAGCTTCTGTGCCCATCATATGAAGTGATTGTGCCCATCATATACAGCCTCTGTGTTCATCATATGCAGCCTCTGTGCCCACCATATGCAGCCTCTGTGCCCATCATATGCAGCCACTGTGCCCATCATATGCAGCCTTTGTGCACACCATATGCAGCTTCTGTGCCCATCATATGCAGCCTGTACGCCCATCATATGCAGCCTCTGTGCCCATCATATGCAGCCTCTGTGCCCACCATATGTAGCCTCTGTTCCCATCATATGCAGCCACTGTGCCCATCATATGCAGCCTGTGTGCATACCAAATGCAGCTTCTGTACCCATCATATAGAGCCTGTGCACCCATCATATGCAGCCTCTGTGACCATCATATGCAGACACTGTGCCCATCATATGCAACCTCTGTGCTCATCATATGCAGCCTCTGTGACTACCATATGCAGCCTCTGTGCCCATCATATGCAACCTCTGTGCCCATCATATGCAGCCATTGTGCCCATCATATGCAACCTCTGTGCCCATCATATGAAGCCACTGTGCCCATCATATGCAGCCTCTGTGCCCATCATATGCAGCCTCTGTTCCCACCATATGCAGCTTCTGTGCCCATCATATGCAGCTTCTGTGCCCATCATATGCAGCCTCTGTGCAAGTGCTTTTTTGTCTGCCTACAAGGTGCATTCTGCCCATAATTAAAGAATCCACCAGTGGCAGCTGACAACAACCCTCCCTGCGCGGTCCACGACACAGGACAGAGAAAGCCACCCCTCTGCCCATCCAGCAGTAAGGCATCTACCTGATCCAGGGCTGAGGGTGGGGCTGTGGTCTCTTCTCCTCCTCTTGTCGGGTGCAGGCAGTGGCGCCAGTGTCTGCTCCTCCCGCGTCTCCTCTCTAACATCCAAAACGCTGGGCAGCCAATAGGAAACCCTGGCGCTTTGGCCAATCGGGAAATAGGTCTCGCAGACCGCCTGATTGGCATGGAGGAACATTAATGTGAAAATAGCGAAAATTCATTTGCTATTGTCACACAACAGGGTGGTATCAGGAACGCAGTGTCACCAAGACAGGAAATGAACAGCATGGGAGTCACTGAAACCAAAAATTAGATGAATGGGGGTCACCAGGTAAGGACATGAGGAGAATTGATGTCACCAAGACAGGAAATGAACAGCATGGGTGTCACTGGGACCGAAAATGAGGAGAATGGGTGTCACCAGGTAAGGACATGAGGAGAACGGGTGTCACCAAGACAGGGAATGAACAGCATGGGAGTCACTGAAACCAAAAATGAGGTGAATGGGGGCCACCAGGTAAGGACATGAGGAGAATCGATGTCACCAAGACAGGAAATGAACAGCATGGGTGTCACTGAGACCGGAAATTAGGAGAATGGGTGTCACGAGGTAAGGACATGAGAGGAATGGGTGTCACGAGGTAAGGACATGAGGGGAATGAGTGTCACCAGGTAAGGACATGAGGGGAATGGGTATAACCAGATAAGGACATGATAAGAATGGGTGTCACTGGGTAAGGACATGATAAGAATGGGTGTCACCAGGTAAGGACATGATAAGAATGGGTGTCACCAGGTAAGGACATGATAAGAATGGGTGTCACTGGGTAAGGACATGATAAGAATGGGTGTCACCAGGTAAGGACATGATAAGAATGGGTGTCACCAGGTAAGGACATGAGGGGAATGGGTATAACCAGATAAGGACATGATAAGAATGGGTGTCACTGGGTAAGGACATGATAAGAATGGGTGTCACCAGGTAAGGACATGAGGGGAATGGGTATAACCAGATAAGGACATGATAAGAATGGGTGTCACTGGGTAAGGACATGATAAGAATGAGTGTCACCAGGTAAGGACATGATAAGAATGGGTGTCACCAGGTAAGGACACGAGGGGAATGGGTGTCACCAGGTAAGGACATGAGGGGAATGGGTGTCACCAGGTAAGGACATGAGGGGAATGGGTGTCACCAGGTAAGGACATGAGGGAAATGGGAGTCACCTGGTAAGGACATGAGGAGAATGGGTGTCACCAACAGGGATGGTGGATGTTGGTAGATATTCCATGCCTTCTATACTCCATCCAGGACTCTGGCCGGAGCTACATTGTAACCTTTATTCCTATTTTGCACATTTGAATAAATCTTGTGGACATTCTTTCCACCTTGGTGGAGGAAGCGGAATGTTTCACTAATATTTCTACAAAGTTACTTAAGACGTTTGATATTTTTTACACTTTCTTGACAAAGGTTTGGGTGGGGAATGAGGAAGAAGTACTTGGCCTGTGAGTTCACACGGGGAACCTTCATCTCACGCTCTGGGAAGTTTCACCTCCTGTCAATCATCTCATATACAACGTGCTGACCTCAGAGTCTGATACTTTTTCATATAAAGAGTATCCAACGTTTTAAAATAGTTATGGTTGGGAGGAAAATCCCTTCTTAGCCGTCACAGGTGTCCCCATCAGGAGATTTCCCCCTCTGTTCCTGTTCTGGTGACAACTGCAACATTTTGGATGTCTGTACCAGTGGGGGGTGAATCTCCTCAGCAGGGACGCGGACAGCGATAAACACCTAGAAGAAGAACTGAATCCCCGCCGTTCAATAGTTCAGGTTCAGTTTTATTCCACAAAGGGCCAAGGGGGACAATAAAACACGTTTCAGAGGCCCCCCTTCATTGGGGCTTGCAAAACCAGCTGCTGGTGTGACCTGTGAAGATCATTATACTTGATGAAATACTATCCAAGATTTATTATTCAGTACCGATACATTGTTTCCTACTGCATGCCCTGATGGAGGACCCCGAAATGCGCTGGATACTCCTTTTATTGTCCCTTCAGCCCTTACTGGAAAAAAAACTGTATCTGGACTATTGAGCAGCGCTGAGGCGTAACCAGATGATTCAACACCAGAGGTGTAACTAGAACCTTCAGGGCCCTGGTACAAGAAACCATGAAGGGTCCCCCCTGAACACTGGGGCCCTTTTCTCTGGTCCTGGGACCCTTTCCATCTGTCCCATGGCCCTTGTCATCGATTCCCACCCCTTCCATCTGTCCTCCTGGGACCCTTTCCTCCGGTCCCGGGGGCCCTTTCCATTTGTCCCAGGGCCCTTCGTTCCCCACCCTTTCCATCTGTCCTGGGGCCCTTTCCATCTGGTCCTGGGGCCCTTTCCATCTAGTCCTGGGGCCCTTTCCATCTGTCCCAGGGCCCTTGCTATTGGTCCCCACCCTTTCTATCTGTCCTGGGGCTCTTTCTATCTGGTCCTGAGGTCCTTTCCATCTGTCCCTGGGCCCTTGCCATCAGTCCCTGCCCTTTCCATCTGTCCTGGGGCCCTTTCCTCTGGTCTCGGGGCTCTTTCCATCTATCCACTGATGAGGTGGCACTAATATGTGGCACTGATGAGCACTGATAGGCAGCATTGATAGGTGGCACTGATGGGCACTGATAGGTGGCACTGGTGGGCACTGATAGAAGTCACTTATTATCAACGATAGGCAGCACAGACAGGTGGCACTGATGGGCAGCAACTGATGGGCAGGCACTGAAAGGCAGCACTGACTGGCATCACTGATGGGCACAGATTGGCATCACTGGGGGGCACTGACTGGTATCACTGATGGGCAGAGTTGGTATCACTGATGGGCACTGACTGGCATTACTGATGGGCACAGTTTGGCATCACTGATGGGCACTGACTGGTGTCACTGATGGACACAGATTGGCATCACTGATGGGCACAGACTGGTGTCACTGATGGACACAGATTGGCATCACTGATGGGCACAGACTGGTGTCACTGATGGACACAGATTGGCATCACTGATGGGCACAGACTGGTGTCACTGATGGGCACAGATTAGCTGATCACATGGGTATAGAGCCACACCATTGGCTTTTTACCAAGATCGGGGTCACGCCATGTCCCAGGGAAACAGAGCCCGCAATCTCTGCGCTGCTCGCCCCCACGGGCATTGCGAGAGCAGTGACACTGGGGCGACGTCATATGACAAGAGGTGGTTAAAGTTCATGTACCTGTAAAGGCAGGCGTCCCAGTACTTTAGACAATATAGTGTATATAAACAGGGCTGCGGCGAATATTCACGAATTAGCCTTAAAGCAAAAAAGAAGTTCACATGTATAACATACCTTTAGATTACCAAAAGTATTGGGACGCCTGCCTTTACACACACATGAACTTTAATGACATCCCAGTCTTAGTCCGGAGGGTTCAATATTAAGTTGGCTCCGTCCTTTGCTGCTTCAACTCTTTTGCGAAGGCCGTCCACAAGGTTTAAGAGTGTGTCTATGGGAATGTTTGACCGTTCTTCCAGAAGCGCATTTGTGAGGTCAGGCACTGATGTTGGACAGGGAAGGCCTGGCTCACAGTCTCTATCTCATCTCAAAGGTGTTTTATTGGGTTGAGGTCAGGCCTCTGTGCAGGCCAGTCAAGTTCCTCCACCCCAAACTCGCTCATCCATGTCTTTATGGACCTTGCTTTCTGCACTGGTGGGCAGTCATGTTGGAACAGGAAGGGGTCATCCCCAAACTGTTCCCACAAAGTTGGGAGCATGAAATTGTCCAAAATGTCTTGGTATGCTGATGCCTTCCCTTCACTGGAACTAAGGGGCCAAGCCCAACCCCTGAAAAACAACCCCCACCATAATCCCCCCTCAACCAAATGATTTGGACCAGTGCACAAAGCAAGGTTCATAAAGACATGAATGAGCGAGCTTGGGGTGGAGAAACTTGACTGGCCTGACGCCAAGGACCAGTCGCAAGTACAACCATGGTAGTTCCGCCACTGATTTACACCAACATCATTACATTTCCATTGGGTAGGAACACTGGTTGGACAACCTAGTGGGTTCTTTCCACTTTCTCAAGCAAAAAACACCTGGCCAAGGGTTCTAATAGTTCTACGCTGGGAAAATAAAAAAAGATATACAATACAGACCCAAGCATTATTCATGTGGACTCAAAAAGACCTTGGGGAAAGGGCTAATCCATTGTGGATGTGATGTCTTTGGTGCTTTGTTGTCTTGGATGCACTCTTCTAAAAGAAAATAAAAAGGCACCAGATGAATGTCTTCCATTATCCGTTGAACCCTTCGAATTTCTCCCATGTAGATTTATGTTGAAAAGAAGGGGGTCTAGGCACTGCTTGTTTTTGTAAAATTTGTATTAAGAAAACAAGAGAAAATCATTTACAACAATCAATTGCAAACCAATTAAATCAAATTTTACTTTTCTGTGATTGGTTGACCAACAACAGATGATTTAAGCATGACTCCCACCAAGACTTGTTGGACTAATCATGGAACGATTGAAAGATGTATAAAGATTACAATTGGGGTGAATAATAGTGTTAGAGAGGAAGAACTGTAGAAAATTGGGCAAAGTGTTTGGTCAATCTCAGTCTCACCTTCTTGACGGAAAGTGTTTATCTGTTCCATTGTCCACCGTGATATTGAAACCCACAATCCATAGAAGGGATGCTTCAGCACGTCCAGATCCTTAACCACATCAGCAATATATGCAATCCAATTGGTATGGTAATCAACAGAGCCAAACACTCTGGACCTCATCCCACCGAGCAGGTCACAACAAACTGATCCAAGCATGATTCCAGCCAAGACTTGATGGACTAATCATTGAACCATAGAAAGATGTATAAAAATTACAATTTCTTGGGATGAGTAAAAAGCCAATAGCGTTAGAGAGGAAGTGATCAGTCAAAGCTCAGTCCCAGTCTCATCTTCTTGACGAAACATGTTAATTAGTTCCAATGTCCACCGTGATATTGAATCCCACCATCCATAAAAGGGATGTATCAGCACGCCCAGATCCTTAACCACAACAGCAATCTATGCACATTCAATTGGTCCAGTAATCAACAGATCCAAACATTTCAGACCTCATCCACCAAGAAGGTCCCATCAAACTTACCCAAGCATGACCCTGGCCAGGACTTGGTGATCATAGAACAATAGAAAGATGTATAAAGATTACAATGTCTTTGGATGAGTAAAAAGTCAATGGAGTTAGAGAGGAAGGACTCTAGATAATTGGGCAAAGTGATTGGTGAAAGTCCAGTCCCAGTCCCACCTTGTTCATGGAATGCGTTTATTAGTTCCAATGTCCACCGTGATGTTGGTGTAAAGAGGTAGACGTTCCTTGGACAGCAGTTTATACTGTAGGGAGTTTAGGCCATCTTGTCTCCAAGTCCTTAATGTCCTTCTCAGTAGGAAGAACCGTCGTGGGTTTAGCCTGTTGCCTTTGTCTGGAGTATGCTTTATCATTTTATACCTTCCAACAAGTGCCGAGGGACGAGATATGTTCATGCCTCTGAACCGAATTCGAGATGAGAAGTCATCGTCCTCACCACCCCAGCCCCAGTAGCTGTTGGATAATCCGTTAGTTTTTTGATACTGCTCAGGAGTCAATGCAGAGACACCCCCGAAGTAGGACTCGTAGGGCAGAGTGTAATTAAACTTGTCTATGGCAACAGAAACATGTTTGGGGAACCTGTCACAGGTGTACAGGTTGCGGTCGTCTTCGGGGATGAGGTCTACATCATGGAAGAACAAGCAGTCCCAGGCCTCGTCCTTCATGGCTTCTTTAAAGCCAACGTTCATGAGTTTAGCGCGGTTAAAAAGGAAGTTGCCCGCCTGTTGGATAACGTAGATGCCGTAGTTCAGCTGTTGGCGTTGCAAGAACGGATGCAAATTGTACAAGAGGTATTTAAGGTGGTCCTCTCTGTTCCGGTGAGGGATAATGATGGCGGTCTTCTTTTTGGAGATACAGTCGGGGGGCTCGTAGCAACCTCCTTGGGTCACATTAGGGTTCTTCTGTATCACATCTTCCAGTCTGAGGGACTTTGGTAGGTGGACCTGGATTCGACCTTTTATATATAGCGAGATCACCGGGCAAGACTGGGATCGATTAATTGTTGGAATCACGCGGACTTTGGTCATCCTGTGGTGTATCTTGCAGAACAGGAAGGCTAAAACCCCCAGCTGGACCCAGATAAGGAACAGCAGGCATTGTATCTTTCTGGAGGTCATTTCGCTGTTCTCTCCAACCCAGGTGCCAAAATCTGACAGATAAATATGGAGAAGCAGATATCCATCATCCAGCAAGCAGCAAGTGTTTGTGTGTTCCTCCGCATTTACAAAGTTTGTTATTGCCTGCCTATGTGGTATGCAGCAAAATATCTCTGACATAGAAAGAGGTGAGATGTCCCCAGGCATAACTTTAATGAAGAAAAAAAGTTTGAAGAATTTAAGTCACCAAGGGGTGAGGCACACATTTGGAATTTCCCAGGTGACCCCCCCCCCAGTAATTTCTCACGTATTATTGTAAGGTTTTTTTTTTTAGGGCAGATGTTGAAAACAACAAATGGCGGGGGCAACAGGGACACAGCACCATTCTAAGGGGGGTCAGTTTGTTACCACCGGCATTGGCCCATCTGTGGCAAAGTCTACACTACAGCACAGTACGACGCCCAATCACTTTCAATGATCCTGTGATTGGCTGTTGAGGTGTTGAGGCCCAGTGAAAATTGGGGTGCAACCCCAATTCCAAAAAAGTTGTGGCGCTGTGTAAAATTGACATAAAAACAGAGAGCATTGATCTGCAAATCTCATAAACACAGATTATATTCACCATAGAAAATAGAAAACACATCAAATGTTTAAACTGAGAAAATTGACCATTTAAAGAAAAAAAAATAGGTCATTGTGAAACTGATGGCAGCAACATGTCTCAAAAAAGTTGTGGGCAGGGCCATGTTTAGCACTGTGTAGCATCCCCTCTCTATTAACCAACACTATGTAAAGGTATGGGAACTGAGGAGACCAGTTGCTGGAGTTCAGGGATAGTAATGTTGTCCCATTCTTGCCTGATATTTGGCTCTAACTGCTCATCACTTCTGGGCCTTCTTTGTCCTGTTTTGCATTTCAACATGTGCCAAATTTTTTATTGATGAAAGGTCTGGACTGCAGGTAGGCAGTCCAGAAGTGGAAAAAAAAAACAAGGTAGTATGTGTAGCGCTACCCCTGCAGGAGCCGCTGGTGAATAGGTTCCTCTACCCTGCACAGCCAGGCACAAACGCATTTCAAAAAACTTATAAATTGATTTGCATTTTAATGAGTGTAATAAGTATTTGCAAAACACGACTTAGTACTTGGGTGCAAAACCCTTGTTGGAAATCACAGAGGTCAGACGTTTCTTAGAGTTGGCCACCAGGTTTGCACACATCTCAGGAGGGATTTTGTCCCATTCCTCCTTGCAGATCCTCTCCATTCCAAGTCATTAAGGTTTCCAGGCCGACGTTTGGTAACTCGAACCTTCAGCTCCCTCCACATATTTTCTATGGGACTGGCTAGGCCACTCCAGGACCTTAATGTGCTTCTGCTTGAGCCACTCCTTTGTTGCCTTGGCCGTGTGTTTTGGGTCATTGTCATGCTGGAATACCCATCCACAAACCATTTTCAATGCCCTGGCTGAGGGAAGGAGGTTCTCACCCACAATTTGACAGTACATGGCCCCATCCATCGTCCCTTTGATGTGGTGAAGTTGTCCTGTCCCCTTAGCAAAAAATGCCCCCAAAGCATAATGTTTCCACCTCCATGTTTGACGGTGGGGATGGTGTTCTTGGGGTCATAGGCAGCATTCCTCCTCCAAACACGGCAAGTTGAGTTGATGCCAAAGAGCTCGATTTTGGTCTCATCTGACCACAACACTTTCACCAAGTTCTCCTCTGAATCATTCAGATGTTCAGACTTCAGATGGACCTGTACATGTGCTTTCTTGAGCAGGGGGACCTTGCGGGCGCTGCAGGATTTAAGTCCTTCACGGCATAGTGTGTTACCAATTGTTTTCTTGGTGACTATGGTCCCAGCTGAGATCATTGACAAGATTCTCCCGTGTAGTTCTGGGCTGATTCCTCACCGTTCTCGTGATCATTGAACCTCCACGAGGTGAGATCTCGTATGGAGCCCCAGACCGAGGGAGATTGACCGTTATTTTGTGTTTCTTCCATTTGTGAATAATCCCACCAACTGTTGTCACCCTCTCACCAAGCTGCTTGGTGATGGTCTTGTAGCCCATTCCAGCTTTGTGTAGATCTACAATCTTGTCCCCGACCTCCTTGGACAGCTCTTTGGTCTTCCCCATGGTGGAGAGATTGGAATCTGATTGATTGCTTCTGTGGACAGATGTCTTTTATACAGGTAACAAGCTGAGATTAGGAGCACTCCCTTTAAGAGATAGTGCTCCTAATCTCAGCTCGTTACCTTTAGAGAAGACACCAGGGAGCCAGAAATCTTGCTGATTGATAGGAGATCAAATACTTATTTTACTCATTAAAATGCAAATCAATTTATAACTTTTCTGAAATGAGTTTTTTTGGATATTTTTGTTATTATTCAGTCTCTCACTGTTATAATAAACCACTAATTAAAATGATAGACTGATCGTTTCATTGTCAACGGGCAAACGTACAAAATCAGCAGGGGGTCAAATACTTTTTTCCCTCACTGTACATACATCCAGTATATACACTCCGTCTCCTCCAGCACAACTCTTGCTCATGGAACTACAACACCTAGGACCAGCTGGCACTGTTTGGATAGTCTAACACAAGGCTCAGTTAGGCTAGAAGCAAATGCCCTTTACAGGCAGGGACCACGGGCCCCTTTGGTGTAGCAGAGAAAGTCCTAGTAAACAGCTGTCCTATCTGTGGCTACTGCTCCCAGTACCACCTCTTCAGGCACTGTCAGCCCACCTGGCGCAGCTGCCCCTTTCTCCTGCCTGTGCCACCATAGTCCTCCTGACTGGCTCTGCACCCATCTCAGACTGCTCCATCCCAGTCCTCTCAGGTGTGCCTCCCTCTCCTCCCGACTGTGTGTCACTCACCAGCCCACCTGGCTGTCTTCCTCCCTGGGGATTGGTTCTGCGGTGTCCTCCTGCTGTCCTTTCCTTGCTCTCATGCCTCCTAGTCAGGATCCCTCCATGTGTCATGAAGGGTCCCTTCCGCACCCGAACCCAGGCCCAAGGTCACCCCCCTCCAGACTAAGGGGCTACTCTCAAAGGCCTTCGACAGCCTAACACTCCATCTCCAGCTTCCACCTGAACTCCACTGACCCAGCTGGGCTGACCCCGAGTATTTGAGGGTGCCAGCCCCCTGCCAACCTATCTGTTGGGGGTTGCTCAGGGCCCTCAGAATACTCCAGCCAGCTCCACCTTACCTCTCCTCCCATTGTTTTAGAAGTTTCTACTAAGTTTGAGAAGTAGGGGGCGAGGCGGGGGTGTTGCTAGGTGGAGAAAAGACCAGGGGCTTCAGCCCGGGGTGGTCAGGGGGGTGGGCTCGGGAGGGTGATAAGCTACTTGCTTAACAATGACATACATTTAACCTGACATACACTGACCTACCTGACATACATGACTGACCTGACTGACACACATGACTGACCTACCTGACACACATGACTGACCTACCTGACATACATGACTGACCTACCTGACACACATGACTGACCTACCTGACATACGTGACTGACCTACCTGACATACATGACTGACCTATCTGACATACATGACTGACCCATCTGACATACAAAGATTGTTGCTGCTCAGTGCTCAGTCTTACCTGTAGTGTCGGAGTACACTCATCCCGGGGCCCCGGCATTCACCACCACTCAGACAGCCCTGCAGGCACCAGGCAGTCAGAGCCAGGATAGACGAGCCGCCCACCCATTTACACAGAGCGAGCGGCTCAGCGGGGATCTCCCAGTGCCCAGTGCGGCCGCAGTGTCATTCCCGCCTCCTCTTGGACCCCGGCAGCGCCTATGATGGATAAAGTCCCGCGAACGCATTAAACTAGTGTGATTTCCATCATAGGAGCCGGGTCCCAGAGGCGGGACTTTTTGTACGTCACTTGACCGCACTGGTGGGAGTTCGTTCCCTGTTGCCGTGGCTTGGGGCTAATAATTAATTTAGGGATTTTGAAACCTGGGGCTTTTTGGGGGCACACTCGGGGCTCCAGCCCCCATCAGCCCCCCCCCCTCCCGACGCCACTGGGGTGAGGTCTCAGTGATGTTGCCTTTGAGTCACCCAGCTCTCCCTGGATCTCTGCCCAACCCAGGAAAAACACACACAGGCTTGGCTGCCAGCCAAGCCTGCACAAATTTACCCACACTAACACAAAACCTGACTCCAGCATTCTAGTAATGCTAGGGGGTGCTACTTATGGAAACATGGGTCTGACCGGGGTCACGAGGGACGAGTTTACCCCATCTGATGGTGACGTAAGGGGACCGATTTCCTTTCTATAGCCTATTTCACCTTCCACATGGGATTGTACAACCCCACAAACAACCACCCTGATTCCACCCCATCATCCATCATCATCTGGTACCTTTCAAGTCAGTAGACTGTTCGTAAAAAGTAGGAACAAAGGTCTGACAATTACTTGACTGAGTTCCCTAAGTACCCTCGGGTGCAAGCCAACTGTTAAGTTTCCCAAGTCTATTTCTAATTCTGTCCTCATCACAGGGATGACTGTCTGTGTTCCAGAGCTTAACCCAGCCCCTCCTCCACACGAATGTCTGTCAGAGGCTGGATCTGCTTTCTCTTTCCCCGCCCACACCCTGGGCAGCCCGGGTGCTGTCTGTGAGCCACAGCCTTAACCCTTTCATGACTAAGCTCATTTCTGACATTTGCTGTTTACAAGTTAAAATCCGTATTTTTTGTTAGCAAATTACTTAGAGCCCCCAAACATTATATATATATATATATATATATATATATGTCATGCGGTAATTTTGCGCAGCGGTTTTGCAGACGTAATTTTTTTATGGGGGAAAAAGAAACAAACTTTAATGAATTGAAAAAAAACAAAAACAAATGGTTACCCCAACTTTTCTTTGTAGAATGTGAGAGATGATGTTACGGGCGAGTAAATAGATACCAAACACGTCACGCTTTAACCACTTAAGGGCCGGCCCTATTTTTTTTATATATTTTTTTTTTTTTTTTTAAGCAGAGACCCTAGGGAATAAAATGGAGATTGTTGCAATACTTTGTCACACTGTATTTGCGCAGCGGTCTTACAAACGCAATTTTTTTTGGGGAAAAAAATAAAATTTTTTATTTAATTAAAAAATGAGAAAACAGTAAAGTTAGCGCAATTTTTTTTGTAAAACATGAAAGATGATGTTACACCGAGTAAATAGATACCTAACACGTCACGTTTTTAAAATTGCGCACGCCCGTGGCATGGCAACGAACTACGGTACTGAAAAATCTCCATAGGTGACGCGATCGGCGATTGTTGCAATATTTTATATCACACGGTATTTGTGCAGCAGTGTTTTAAACACAACTTTTTGGGGGAAAAGACACTTTCATAAATTAAAAAAAAAACTAAATAGTAAAGTTAGCCCAATTTTCTTGTATAACGTGAAAGATGATGTTACACCGCGTAAATAGATACCAAACATGTCACGCTTTATAATTGCGCACGCACTCGTGGAAGGGCGACAAACTACGGTACTAAAAATCTCCATAGGCGATGCTTTCATTTTTTTTTTTACGGTTACCAGGTTAGAGTTACAGAGGAGATCTAGTGCTAAAATTATTGCTCTCACTCTGACGATCGCGGCGATACCTCACATGTGTGATTTGAACACCGTTTACATATGCGGGCGCGACTTCCGTATGCGTTTTCTTTGATGCGCGAGCTCGCGGGGACGGGGGAGCTTTAAAAAAAATTTTTTTCTTATTTATTTTATTTATTTTCATACTAATAAATTGTGTTTTTAAAAAAAAATTTTTTTTTTACCACTTTTATTGCTGTCACAAGGAATGTAAACATCCCTCGTGACAGTAATAGATGGTGACAAGTCCTCTTTATGGAGAGATCTGGGGTCTATAATGAATGTAAACATCCCATGTGACAGTAATAGGAGGTGACAGGTCCTCTTTATGGAGAGATCTGGGGTCTATAATGAATGTAAACATCCCATGTGACAGTAATAGACGGTGACAGGTCCTCTTTATGGAGAGATCTGGGGTCTATAATGAATGTAAACATCCCATGTGACAGTAATAGGAGGTGACAGGTCCTCTTTATGGAGAGATCTGGGGTCTATAATGAATGTAAACATTCCATGTGACAGTAATAGGAGGTGACAGGTCCTCTTTATGGAGAGATATGGGGTCTATAATGAATGTAAACATCCCATGTGACAGTAATAGACGGTGACAGGTCCTCTTTATGGAGAGATCTGGGGTCTATAATGAATGTAAACATCCCATGTGACAGTAATAGGAGGTGACAGGTCCTCTTTATTGAGAGATATGGGGTCTATAATGAATGTAAACATCCCATGTGACAGTAATAGACGGTGACAGGTCCTCTTTATGGAGAGATCTGGGGTCTATAATGAATGTAAACATCCCATGTGACAGTAATAGGTGGTGACAGGTCCTCTTTATGGAGAGATCTGGGGTCTATAATGAATGTAAACATCCCATGTGACAGTAATAGATGGTGACAAGTCCTCTTTATGGAGAGATCTGGGTTCTATAATGAATGTAAACATCCCATGTGACAGTAATAGGAGGTGACAGGTCCTCTTTATGGAGAGATCCGGGGTCTATAATGAATGTAAACATCCCATGTGACAGTAATAGGAGGTGACAGGTCCTCTTTATGGAGAGATCTGGGGTCTATAATGAATGTAAACATCCCATGTGACAGTAATAGGAGGTGACAGGTCCTCTTTATGGAGAGATCTGGGGTCTATAATGAATGTAAACATCCCATGTGACAGTAATAGGAGGTGACAGGTCCTCTTTATGGAGAGATCTGGGGTCTATAATGAATGTAAACATCCCATGTGACAGTAATAGGAGGTGACAGGTCCTCTTTATGGAGAGATATGGGGTCTATAATGAATGTAAACATCCCATGTGACAGTAATAGACGGTGACAGGTCCTCTTTATGGAGAGATCTGGGGTCTATAATGAATGTAAACATCCCATGTGACAGTAATAGGAGGTGACAGGTCCTCTTTATTGAGAGATATGGGGTCTATAATGAATGTAAACATCCCATGTGACAGTAATAGACGGTGACAGGTCCTCTTTATGGAGAGATCTGGGGTCTATAATGAATGTAAACATCCCATGTGACAGTAATAGGTGGTGACAGGTCCTCTTTATGGAGAGATCTGGGGTCTATAATGAATGTAAACATCCCATGTGACAGTAATAGATGGTGACAAGTCCTCTTTATGGAGAGATCTGGGGTCTATAATGAATGTAAACATCCCATGTGACAGTAATAGGAGGTGACAGGTCCTCTTTATGGAGAGATCCGGGGTCTATAATGAATGTAAACATCCCATGTGACAGTAATAGGAGGTGACAGGTCCTCTTTATGGAGAGATCTGGGGTCTATAATGAATGTAAACATCCCATGTGACAGTAATAGACGGTGACAGGTCCTCTTTATGGAGAGATCTGGGGTCTATAATGAATGTAAACATCCCATGTGACAGTAATAGGAGGTGACAGGTCCTCTTTATTGAGAGATATGGGGTCTATAATGAATGTAAACATCCCATGTGACAGTAATAGACGGTGACAGGTCCTCTTTATGGAGAGATCTGGGGTCTATAATGAATGTAAACATCCCATGTGACAGTAATAGGAGGTGACAGGTCCTCTTTATGGAGAGATATGGGGTCTATAATGAATGTAAACATCCCATGTGACAGTAATAGACGGTGACAGGTCCTCTTTATGGAGAGATCTGGGGTCTATAATGAATGTAAACATCCCATGTGACAGTAATAGACGGTGACAGGTCCTCTTTATGGAGAGATCTGGGGTCTATAATGAATGTAAACATCCCATGTGACAGTAATAGGTGGTGACAGGTCCTCTTTATGGAGAGATCTGGGGTCTATACTGAATGTAAACATCCCATGTGACAGTAATAGACGGTGACAGGTCCTCTTTATGGAGAGATCTGGGGTCTATAATGAATGTAAGCATCCCATGTGACAGTAATAGACGGTGACGGGTCCTCTTTATGGAGAGATCTGGGGTCTATAATGAATGTAAACATCCCATGTGACAGTAATAGACGGTGACAGGTCCTCTTTATGGAGAGATCTGGGGTCTATAATGAATGTAAACATCCCATGTGACAGTAATAGGTGGTGACAGGTCCTCTTTATGGAGAGATCCGGGGTCTATAATGAATGTAAACATCCCATGTGACAGTAATAGGAGGTGACAGGTCCTCTTTATGGAGAGATCTGGGGTCTATAATGAATGTAAACATCCCATGTGACAGTAATAGACGGTGACAGGTCCTCTTTATGGAGAGATCTGGGGTCTATAATGAATGTAAACATCCCATGTGACAGTAATAGGGGGTGACAGGTCCTCTTTATGGAGAGATCTGGGGTCTATAATGAATGTAAACATCCCATGTGACAGTAATAGGCGGTGACAGGTCCTCTTTATGGAGAGATCTGGGGTCTATAATGAATGTAAACATCCCATGTGACAGTAATAGGTGGTGACAGGTCCTCTTTATGGAGAGATCTGGGGTCTATAATGTAAACATCCCATGTGACAGTAATAGGAGGTGACGGGTCCTCTTTATGGAGAGATCTGGGGTCTATAATGAATGTAAACATCCCATGTGACAGTAATAGGTGGTGACAGGTCCTCTTTATGGAGAGATCTGGGGTCTATAATGAATGTAAACATCCCATGTGACAGTAATAGGAGGTGACAGGTCCTCTTTATGGAGAGATCTGGGGTCTATATAATGAATGTAAACATCCCATGTGACAGTAATAGGAGGTGACAGGTCCTCTTTATGGAGAGATCTGAGGTCTATAATGAATGTAAACATCCCATGTGACAGTAATAGGAGGTGACGGGTCCTTATATATTGCCCGAAACACTTCAGAATTCATCCAGCTGCTTTTTTCAGCAGTCACATCATCAATAAATACAAGAGAACCAGTTCCATTGGCAGCCATACATGCCCACGCCATGACACTACCACCACCATGCTTCACTGATGGGGTGGTATGCTTTGGATCATGAGCAGTTCCTTTCCTTCTCCATACTCTTCTCTTCCCATCACTCTGGTACAAGGAGATCTTGGTCTCATCTCTCCATAGGATGTTGTTCCAGAACTGTGAAGGCTTTTTTAGATGTTGTTTGGCAAACTCTAATCTGGCCTTCCTGTTTTTGAGGCTCACCAATGGTTTACATCTTGTGGTGAACCCTCTGTATTCACTCTGGTGAAGTCTTCTCTTGATTGTTGACTTTGACACACATACACCTACCTCCTGGAGAGTGTTCTTCATCTGGCCAACTGTTGTGAAGGGTGTTTTCTTCACCAGGGAAAGAATTCTTCGGTCATCCACCACAGTTGTTTTCCGTGGTCTTTTGCTGAGCTCACCGGTGCGTTCTTCCTTTTTAAGGATGTTCCAAACAGTTGGTTTGGCCACACCTAATGTTTTTGCTATCTCTCTGATGGGTTTGTTTTGTTTTTTTCAGCCTAGTGATGGCTTCACTGATAGTGACAGATCTTTGGATCTCATATTGAGAGTTAACAGCAACAGATTCCAAATGCAAATAGGACACTTGAAATGAACTCTGGACCTTTTAACTGCTCCTTGAGGAAATAACACACACCTGGCCATGGAACAGCTGAGCAGCCAATTGTCCCATTACTTTTGGTCCCTTAAAAAGCGGGAGGCACATATACAAACTGTTGTAATTCCTATACCGTTCACCTGATTTGGATGTAAATACCCTCAAATTAAAGCTGAAAGTCTGCAGCTAATGTACATCTTGTTTGTTTCATTTCAAATCCATTGTGGTGGTGTATAGAGCCAAAAGGATTAGAATTGTGTCGATGTCCCAACATTTATGGACCTGACTGTATATGGCAATGATGGTTTAGGAACCCCCCTCATATCTTTCATCAAAAACAATTTATCGAGCTAACGAGCAATAGAGCGCTTTCTGAAATCATTGCTGAAGTGAAAGTGACAAAGTACTTTTCCATTGGCATTGATTCAACTCCCGACATAACGCACATAGATCAGCTTACATTTATCGTAAGGTATGTTTCACTGGAGGGCCTCGTAGAAGAGTGATTCTTAAAATTTCTCCCTATATCCAGCCACACGGTGAAGGCACTCACAGTTTTACATGAGATGGACGTAGATATCAGTAACTGCCGTGGACAGTGCTATGATAATGCCGCAAACATGTCAGGAGTGTTCAGACCTTGTTTGGCTTCTGCTCCGAAATCCACAGCTAGATGGAAGGTGGTACCTGCAGGTTTGCAGCCTAATGAAAACCACCGCATTGAGACGTTAAATTCTCTCTCTGACACCAGGGGGGCTGCGCATGGGCAGGCCACCAAGGCACTGTGCAGGAATTATGCCAGTATTCAAGAATAGTAGTGGAGGTGACGGCGGTAGCGATTATCTGCTGATAATTCTCTGATGGCAGTAACAGCGCCATCTCCCTCAGGAGCACTCGGTGTAGCAGACGTGGAAGGCGTAGATCCAGGGCTTTTTTTCAGCGGGAACGCGAGGGAACGCAGTTCCGGCACCCCCAGCACTGAATGTATGTAATAGCATGGGGCGTGGGGTGTGCTGGAGGGTTTATCGATGCTGGCTGCTGGAAGATCTATTGTCACTTGTGGGGATCTGTTTTAGTATGTGGGTCTGTTGTTGCTGGTGGGGGATCTATTGTTGCTGGGGGTCTTGTGTTGCTGGTAGTGATCTGTTGAGAGAGCGAGGTCTATTGTTGTTGGCTGCTGGAGTGTCTATTGATGCAGGCTGCTGGGAGATCTGTTGTTGCTGGGGAGTCTAATGTTGCTGGCGTGGATCTTTTGTTGCTAGGGGTGGTATTTTGTTGTGGGGGGTCTATTGTTGAGTGGGGGAACTATTGTTGCTGGGGTGGAGTTTATTTTTGCTGGGGTGGGGTCTATTGTTGCTGTGGGGGAATATATCATTGCTGGGGGACCTTTTGTTGCTAGGGTGGGGTCCATTGTTGCTGGGGGAGTCTATTGATGTGTGGGGGGAGAATCTTTTGTTGCTAGGAGTGGTATTTTGTTGTGGGGGGGTCTATTGTTGTATGTGGGAACTATTGTTGCTGGGGTGGAGGTATTTTTTGCTGGGGTGGGGTCTATTGTTGCTGTGGTGGAGTCTATCGTTGCTGGGGGACCTTTTATTGCTAGGGTGGGGTTCATTGTTGCCTTGGGAGTCTATTGTTGTGTGGGGGGGGGAATCTTGTGTTGCTGGGGTGGGGTCTATTGTTGCCTTGGGAGTCTATTGTTGTGTGGGAGGGAGAATCTTTTTGTTGCTGGGGTGGGGTTCATTGTTGCCTTGGGAGTCTATTGTTGTGTGGGGGGGGAATCTTGTGTTGCTGGGGTGGGGTCTATTGTTGCTGGCTGCAGAGGATCAATTTTACTACTTTTCTTTTCCTAACAAATTCCATACAAACTATGATACTTGGTTCTGTATTCTCTGAAAGGGGCAGTACTGGGAGGTGGGTAGGGGGTGGAACCAAGAGACGATGCTCAGAGGTGGGTAGGGGGCGGAGGCAAGGGGGACTCAGAAGGGGGGAAGATCCCAGTGGCGTTGCAAGGTGGGGGCAGGGGGTGCGGGCCGCACCCGGGTGACACCCGCCAGAGGGGTGACACCCATGTAAAGCAGAACCGCAGCCGCTGACACCGCCCTCTGCCCTGTGCCTCTCGTTCACTCTGTGTCCCCGTGGAGCGGACTGAAGCTGCCTCCTCCTCTGTTTACATCCAGTGAGGAGGAGGAGCTCCGAGTGATACACACCTCTGTGTGTATACGTCAGCAGCCACGCTGTACTGAGGTACTGTACTGTACACTCTAAGTAGATTAGTAGATGGACATGTGCAGGGGGGGCGCTATGGGAGGGGAGAGGGGTGCTTATACTGATGGGGGGTCTGCACTAGGGGGATTCTATACTGATGGGGGGTCTGCACTAGGGGGATTCTATACTGATGGGGGTCTGCACTAAGAGGGGGTGTCTCTATTGATGGGGGGTCTGCACTAAGGGGTGATTCTATACTGATGGGGGGTCTGCATTAAGGGGAGGTTATATACTGATGGGGGGTCTGCACTAAGGCGGGTGATTCTATACTGATGGGGGGTCTGCACTAAGGGGGTGATTCTATACTGATGGGGGGTCTGCAAGTCAAGGGTAGTTCGATATATAACTAAATATCTTTATTGATTATCCCAATTTAACAAAAAATACCAAAACATTAATTAAAAAATAGGACAGTAGTCCTATGAAACACTGGTGGCCACCAATTCACTCCATACACCTCAGTCACTTATCTCCTCACACACATATATAGCCAGATACCAGAGACCCGGGTCTAGCATGTATTGCAGTTCAAACTTCCCCAAAGGGGCTGAGAAGATTAATAAGCTGCAGTCCTACGGGCATATATCAATAGAAAAGGTGCGAATGCTTATGATTTAAAAAAAGTTCCATGGGTGTATCACCTGGGAGAGAAGTTAGCTCAAACACGACCAGTATATTGGATAGGACAGCATTAGAGTTGATACTGCATATTGACGTCAGAAATCAAGCAGCGGGCTTGCATCTTGTCAAAGAAACAAACAGTAAAGAGCAGTAATAAGTCTATCTCCTATATGTTGGAGTACTAAGCAGCTCACTGTTTGACGTCTTTCACGGATGGATGCCAAAGCCCGCAAATAGTCCTGGCTACCGCACTAGCTCCATTGTGGGAAGTAATCATTCAGCGTAATCATATGTTGCTGACAGTAGATTTTACCTTCCGGTCGGGTTGTACGGTATATCTTGAGGTCCAAATCCTCCGGATTTAACGTGTCTGGTAACTGGAGGGAGAGCTCTATCCCAGAGGTAGCTGAATGGTTCACATCAGTGGTTACAAATCAAATGGAGTGGTTCCGTCTGGTCAGAGGTGGTTCATGGTCTGTATGTGGAGCCCGATGTCCCACCAGAGCGTCTAACCAACACACTGGTGGGACATCGGGCTCTACATACAGACCACGAACCACCTCTGACCAGACAGGACCACTTCATTTGATTTGTAACCGCTGATGTGAACCATTCAGCTACCTCTGACTTCTCTGCCAGGTGATACACCCATGGAACTTTTTTCAAATCATAAGCACTCGCACCTTTTCTATTGATATATGCCCGTAGGACTGCAGCATATTAATCTTCTCAGCCCCTTTGGGGAAGTTTGAACTGCAATACATGCTAGACCTGGGTCTCTGGTATCTGGCTATATATGTGTGTGAGGAGATGAGTGACTGAGGTGTATGGAGTGAATTGGTGGCCACCAGTGTTTCAATACTGTCCTATTTTTTAATTCATGTTTTGGAGATAGGTATTTTTTGTTAAATTGGGATAATCAATAAAGATATTTAGTTATATATCAAACTGTCCTTGACTTGAACTGCTTTTTGGAAATCCTTTTCCTCCCCCCTTTTTTAGTATGTGTACTTTTCTATTCATAGGAAAATCATTTTCTGATTGTTGAATAGTTATTGCAGGTTCCAAGCAGCAATGGTTAAATGATATATATGGGTATTATGATCAAATCAGGCAATATATAGGTCTATCATTTATCTTTGGCTATACCCAATCTAAATTGGTTGATAATAGGTGCCCCCCCTGGTGTTCTTTACGGTGCAAGGTTTCTACTGTTGCAATAACCTCCATTATGCTCCCTATTTTTGGAACCTGTTTTCTGGAACACATTCACTTTTAGAATGATTTAAGAAAAGTCAAGGGTGCCGCTGCCTTCCCTCCTCCCCCCCGACCAAACCCCCTATGTCTCTCCCTGGTCCGTCCAAGGGGTGATTCCTTGCAAGTAGTGTGGAGGTGTGGTTTGTTGCTTCTTTTGACGGCGGAGGAATATTGCGGGGGCCTTTCGGGATCGCTGTGATTGGTGGTGTTTTTAGAAGAACGGCAATGTATCCAACTGTGGCATGAAAATTTTTCTCGTCAAAGAGTGTCAATCCCCCTGAAGAAGACCTTTACCTACACAGGCCGAAACGCGTAGGGATATCATGCGAAACTCTACATAAGTTTACGGCATTCATAATATGTATTGAGTTTACATGTAATTTTCTCACATTGACGAGATGTTCTTTTATATGTAGGGATCCTAATTGCTCTTTGCAACTCCCATGTGAATCATGCCCCTACCTCTTTGTTTGGTTACTCTAATATGAATAAAGAATTCTAATTCTTGAAACTGAAACTAGTAAAAAAAATAGACTAAGATCCACAATTGTACAGCAGAAATGAAATCATCTCACTCTGATGTCAATTGAGAGTGACCTTCTACGTAAACTGGATTTTACTGATTCGATCAAAGACTTTGCTGCAAAGAAATTCAGAAGATGCCACTTCTAAATAGTACTATGTTAATATCTTTAATTAAACACTTCAATACCGGACCTATTCTGGCACTTCTCTCCTTCATGTAAAAAAATCATCATGTTTTTTGCTAGAAAATTACTCAGAACCCTCAAACATTATATATTTTTTTTTTTTTAGCAGACACCCTAGGGAATAAAATGGGGGTCATTGCAACTTTTTATCTCACACGGTATTTGCGCAATAATTTTTCAAACGCCTTTTTTTTGGAAAAAAAAAACGGTTTTGTGAATTAAAAAAGTAAAAGTAAAAAAAATAACAAAACAGTAAAGTTGGCCCAATTTTTTTTTTGTATAATGTGAAAGATGATGTTATGCTGAGTAAATAGATACCTAACATGTCACGCTTTAAAATTGCGCACAATCATGGAATGGCGCCAAACTTCATTACTTAAAAATCTCCATAGGCGATGCTTTAAAAATTTTTTACAGGTTGCATGTTTAGAGTTGCAGAGGAGGTCTAATGCTAGAATTGTTGCACACGCTCTAACGCACGCGGCGATACCTCACATGTGTGGTTTGAGTGGCGTTTACATATGTGGGCGGGACTTACGTGTGCGTTCGCTTCTGAGCGCGAGCTACCGGGGACAGGGGCGTTTTAACCACTTAAGGACCAGCCTCTTTTTGGATTTTAGGTGTTTTCATGTTTAAAACAGGTTTTTTTTGCTAGAAAATTACTTAGAACACCCAAACATTATATATGGTTTTTCTTCTAACACCCTAGAGAATAAAATGGCGGTCGTTGCAATACTTTTTTTTTTTTGCACCGTATTTGCGCAGCGGTCTTAAAAGCGCACTTTTTTTGGAAAAAATTCACTTAGCCCAATTTTTTTTTTATATTGTGAAATATAATGTTACGCCAAGTAAATTGATACCCAACATGTCACGCTTCAAAATCGCGCCCCGCTCATGGAATGGCGTCAAACTTTTACCCTCAAAAATCTCCATAGGCGACGTTTAAAAAATTCTACAGGTTGCATGTTTTGCGGTACAGAGGAGGTCTTGGGCTAGAATTATTGCTCTCGCTCTACCGGTTGCGGCGATACCTCACATGTGGTAGTTTGACCACCGTTTTCATATGCGGGCGCTACTCGCGCATGCGTTCGCTTCTGCGCGCGAGCGCGTCGGGACGGGGGTTTAAAAAAAAAAAATATTTTTATTATTTATTTTACATTATTTAATTTATTTTTATGCTGTTTTTTTAAAAAAAAAATGGTGTCACTTTTATTCCTATTACAAGGAATGTAAACATCCCTTGTAATAGGAATCTATGTGAGAGGTCCTCTTTATGGAGAGATGAGGGGTCAATAAGACCCCCGCATCTCTCCTCCAGGCTGGAAAGCAAAAAAATTCACCGATCTTCATGCTGACAGCCGCGATCGCGGCTTCGTTTATTTCCGGGTAACCCGGGCGTGACGTCATGACGTCGCGCCCGGGCCTCCGACGGTCTTAGAGATGACTTGGTGACCATCCGGTCGCCAGGAAATCTCTATCGCCCTCATCCGGCGCTGGCCGATTCTTTCTCTGGCTGCCCCCCGATGGCACGGGAGAGCCCCGGAGAAGCAGCGGATGGCGGCGGGAGGGGGGGGGGAGACGTCCCCTCCCGTCGCCTATAAGAACGATCGAGCAGAGGAAGTGCCGCTATGATCGTTCTTATCGTGTACAGAATCGCCGGCTGCAAAGAATGATACCTGAATGATGCCTCTATTACGTTTTTTTTTTTTTTTTTTAATAACATGTAACACTGTCTACGGTACCAGTCACCTTTTAGTAGCTTGGCACTTCAAATAATGACGTGATCGATTATATTGTTACGCCACCAGATGGCAACAAATGATTAAAAAAAAAATTGTCATTGAATCGTTCGTTCAGGAGATTCGTTCAAAAATGCTGATTTATCTATGAAACAAGTGTGTTTGATTGAGGGATTGAATCATTCATTCAAACCCAATTTTTTTTTTTTTTTAAATAATTCAGATTAATTAAACATTTTTAACAGACTTCGGCAATTAACATAAATGATGTAATTTTGTTTAGTTGTTTGTTCAGAATCGTGATCTTCTATTTTTATTCTCAGTTTATCCAGAATTGTGTAACTCTAACACGTAGCTTGTGTATGTATCATTTTGTCCTATTTAAAGTAATGTATAGAAGGGTAGGGCCCTCGAAAGTGAGTCAAGCCCAGGGGCCCCCCCACCACCCTAAGTCCTGCCCTGCCCCCGTGTATTAGATGTTTCATATAAGACAACCCGCGACGATTAACTTTGACGTCTTGCTGAAAAAATAAGTTTGGAGTACATAAGTAGCGGGCCTACTGGGATAGTTGTGAAAAAAGGACATTCCCCCAGAAATTCTCCGAAACGTCAAGCCATGGTTGCAAGATTTTAGTGAATTTCTCAGGGCCTGCCCTACTCTTGTATATCAACTTGAATTTGGGAAAGAACAAGGGTGGGCTGATAAAAGGGCCCACATCTTTCCAGTGCAGTAGGATGGTTTTACGTGCATAAAATAATAGTGTACGTAGCAATGTCCTGGCGTGAGTACGGTGAACGTGGTCGTTTAGTATTCCCAAAAGTCCCACCTCTGGGATGTGAGGTATCGGTAGATGAAGTTTGTGGTCGAAGAAAGCAAACAATTCCAGAAGGTTGAGGGTCCGGGACAGGTCCAGAACTAGGGATGAGCTTTATGTTCGGGTCGAACATTGGGTGTTCACCCGCTCGTCAAAAAACGAATATTATGGGTCGTTGGTGCAAAATCAGAGCGCCGCGTAACGCCCCCCTAATGAACTGCGAGAGCACAGTGCATTGCTGTTGTGATGATTGGCCAAAGCATGCACCATGACCTGCATGCCTGCATGGCCAATCCCAGCGCCCTCAGCTAAGAGATCCATAATTGGCCAAAGGCAGGGGCAGCCAATTATGGCTCAGGGAGACTAAGTCCATGCCCCACACTATATAAGGCTGCCTGCATGTCGGCCCCATGTAGTGTGTTGTTGGCGTGGACGGAGAGAAAGTGTCATTTAGATTGAGCAGGCAGGTTATTCAGTTAGCTGCAGTGTATTTAATATACATATACAGTCAGTCTCGTGTATATATATATATACATATATACATATATATATATATATATATATATATATATATATATATTGCATCCAGTGTAGCCAAGCCTATATCTGACTGCAGGCCATTCCTGGTGTACTTTTTCCAATATACTTCAGACAGTGTACACAGTACACAGTACCATGTACCCATAGTGCAGTTGCTACTACTTTTCTGGTGGTGTATGCAGTACAAAATACATACAGTGCACCCATAGTTGTTATTACACTTCTGTTGGTGTACACAATACTGTGCACCCATAGTGCAGTTGCTACTACTTTTCTGGTGGACTACACAATACGTACAGTGCACCCATAGTTGCTATTAGACTTCTGGTGGTGTACACAATACCGTGCACCCCTAGTGCAGTTGCTACTACTTTTTTTGGTGGTGTACACAGTACACAATACATACAGTGCACCCATAGTTGCTATTAGTCTTCTGGTGGTGTACACAATACCGTGCACCCATAGTGCAGTTTCTACTGCTTTTCTGGTGGTGTACACAATACATACAGTGCACCCATAGTTGCTATTAGACTTCTGGTGGTGTACACAATACCGTGCACCCCTAGTGCAGTTGCTACTACTTTTTTGGTGGGGTACACAGTACACAATACAGTGCACCCATAGTTGTTATTACACTTCTGTTGGTGTATACAATACTGTGCACCCATAGTGCAGTTGCTACTACTTTTTTGATGGTGTACACAGTACACAATACATACAGTGCACCCATAGTTGTTATTAGACTTCTGGTGGTGTACACAATACTGTGCACCCATAGTGCAGTTGCTACTACTTTTTTGGTGGTGTACACAATACATACAGTGCACCCATAGTTGCTATTAGACTTCTGGTGGTGCACACAATACCGTGCACCCATAGTGCAGTTGCTACTACTTTTTTGGTGATGTACACAATACATACAGTGCACCCATAGTTGCTATTAGACTTCTGGTGGTGCACACAATACAGTGCGCCCCTAGTGCAGTTGCTACTACTTTTCTGGTGGTGTACACAGTACACAATACAGTGTAGTGCTGTTTTGCTAAACAAAATTTGAGGCATGTCCAGAAGGCCACCAAGGAGAGGCAGACGCTCACACGCCACTAAAAGAGGGCAAGCAGGCTCTGTGTCTGCAGCCAACAGTGCTGGTCATGGACCCCGTGCATCCTCAGCACATGACCGTGGGGCACGCTTGTCCAACATGCAGAAGAGTTGGTGGAATGGGTAACAAAGGCGTCCTCTTCCTCCTCATCCTCCGTCACCCAGGCTCATAGTAGTTTGCCTACCAATACAGCTGCCAAAGCGGCCTATTCCACCGGCTCCTTGTCCACAGTCACTCCTTCCGTAGCTCCACCATCATGCACGGAGGAGTCCCCCAAACTATTCGAACACAGTGTTGGGTACATGCTGATAGAGGATGCACAGCGATTTGAAGGTTCTGATGATGGTACCCAGGTTGAGGAAGGGAGTAACATGAGCCTAGAGAGAGGGGGTGCCCAAGAAGGACAAGAAACTGGCAGTCATGTTCCCCCAGCTACAGCATACTGCCAAGTTTTCTCCAGTGACGAGGAAGGAGGGGATGATGAGGTCCCTGACTCTACTTGGGTGCCTGATAGAAGAGAGGAGGAGGAGGATCATCTCCAATGAGGTAAGATGCCCTCCAGGAGGCAGCTTAAGGGCAGCCACCCTATTGCATCACACCGCAGAGTTAAGCAGGTGCAGGGCGCTGCTGACTCCCCACATATTTTGAAAAGTTCTTTGGTGTGGGCCTTTTTTGAGACGTGTGCAGCAGATTGCACCGTTGCTGTGTGCAACATATGTCTGAAGCATATCAAGCGTGGCCAAAACAGCAGCTGCTTGGGCATCACATGCTTGACCAGACATATGACGACCTCCCATGCAGTCTGTTGGCAACAGCACTTAAAAGACCCACATCAAAGGCGGACCTCTCCTTGCTCCTCATAAGCTGGGATCTCCAACTCCACTATCCCTCCAGTCCTCTCAGAAGCCTGCACTGAGAGGAATGAAGGTATAGAAATAGGTGTCCCAAGTACTTGCAGCCAATCTGCTAGCGGTACACCAACATTTTAGCAGGCAAATTTCCCTACCCCAGTTGCTAAAAGAAGAAATTCGGTCCCAGCCATCCACATGCTCAGCGCCTGAATGCTAGCTTGGCCAAATTGCTAGCACTGCAACTGCTGCCTTTTCAGCTGGTAGACTCTGCCCCCTTTCGTGAATTTGTGGAATGTGCGGTACCCCAGTGGCAGGTTCCCAAATGCCATTTCTTTTCACGGAAGGCCATTCCGGCTCTCTACCAGCATGTGGAAGGCAATGTCTTGACCTCGTTGGACAGGGCGGTCAGCAGTAAGGTGCATATTACCGCTGACTCATGGTCCGGCAGGCATGGACAGGGATGTTACTTTTCTTTCATGGCGCACTGGGTAACTCTGCTGGCAGCTGGGAAGGATGCAGGACAGGTTTCAGTATTGTTGGAGCTTGTTCCGCCACCACTCCTCCAAAATGCTAGTGGTGATTCTGTCACAGCTCTCTCCTCCACCCCCTACTCTTCTTCTTCCTCTATGGCCTCTTCCTCTGCAGATTTGTCCTCTGAACCAGCAGTGCTCCGTAGGCTTTCAAGGGGCTACACAAGCACTCAGGCAAAAAGATGCCATGTGGTGCTTGAGTTGGTCTGCTTAGGGGACAGGAGCCACACTGGGGCAGAGATTCTGCCAGCTCTGCAGGGGCAGGCTCAGAGGTGGTTGACGCCATGCCAGCTTCAGCCAGGAATGGTTGTATGCGACAATGGCACCAACCTCCTCTCCGCCCTCTGACAGGGACAACTGACCCGTGTTCCCTGTTTGGCTAACGTCCTGAATTTTGGGGTGCAGCGGTTCTTGAGCAGGTACCCAGGCTTACAGGATCTCCTGAGGCCCAGCCAGGAAAGTCTGTGGTCATTTTCGCCGGTCATATAATGCCAGTACTCGGCTGGCTGACATTCAAAGAGAATGCAACCTGCCCAAGAACCGCCTCATTTGTGACATGCCCACCAGGTGGAACTTTCCCATTGGAAATGCTGCAGCGGCTGCACACGCAGCAGAGGGCCATCAATGAGTACCTGTGCGACTATGGCACCAGGACATTGTCAGGGGATCTTGGTTTTTTTCCCCACACCAGTGGGCCATGATCAGGGATGCATGCACTGTCCTGTCACCATTTGAGGAGGCCACGAGGATGGTGAGCAGTGACAGTGCATGCATCAGTGATACTGTCCCTCTTGTCTTCCTGTTGGAGTACATGCTTCGTGCAATAATGGACAGGGCACTTGAGGCAGAACAGCGGGAGGAAGAGGAGGACCTCCTTACCTCTCAAGGCCCCCTTTATCCAGATAGTGTTCCTGCGAGCCCGCCAATCACACAGGAAGAAGAGGAGGAGGAGGAGAGGATTGTGTCAGCATGGAGGTGGAGGATAACACTCAGCATCAACAGCAGTCTTCAAGGGATCGTTTCCAGTCCCCAGAAACCTATGGAGTTGTACATGGCTGGGAGGAGGTGGTTGAGGATCATGTGATCCTTAGTGACCCAGAGGACTCAGGATCTAATGCCTCTTCAAACTTACGCTGCATGGCCTCCCTGATCCTGCAAAGCCTGCGAAAGGACACTAGGATTCCTGGTATCAAGGAGAGGGATCATTACTGGCTGGCAACTCTTCTTGATCCATGTTGCAAGGGTAAGGTTGCAGAACTTATCCAGCCTTCGCAGAGGGAGCAGAGGATGAAACATCTTCGGGAGGCCTTGCAGAAAGGTTTTGCGTTGCATGGTGCGGAACATGCAGAATACGCTTCCAGAGCCTGGGAGGTTACAACTTCCTGGTGTTGGACAACATGTTGCTGAGGCTTCGTTCAGTCACAGAAAGAGCGGTGGAGAAGGTGGCCGGCTGACCGATGCCTTCAGACAATTCTTCAATCCTCAGCGCCAAGGTCTGATTGGTTCCAGCAACCATCGCCAGCGTCTGAATTACATGGTGCAGGAATATCTAGGGGCAATATCAGACTTGGAGACCTTTCCAACAAAACATCCACTGGGTTACTGGGTCTTGAGAATGGACCACTGGCCAGAGCTTGCTCAATATGCAATTGAGCTACTGGCCTGAACTGCATCCAGCATTCTTTCTGAACGCACATTCAGTGCTGCTGGAGGCTTTGTAATCGATCACAGAGTGCGTCTGTCCACAGTCTCTGTTAATCGGCTCACATTCATAAAAATGAATCAGTCTTGGATCACCAGCTACCAAGCACCTGATGCTGATGTAACCGATTGATTTTTCTATGGATGTGGGATCCCTTGAAGACTGCATATGCTGAGTAACTATCCTATTATGCTGAGTGGCTATCCTATTCCTCCTCAATCTTCATAATGATAGCTTCTAAGAATATTTTTGGTTCAGGGCACCACCACCACTGCCTAAGGCGCAATTTTTCTGACCCTGTTTAACTGGGGCGTGTAATTACAATTTTTGATCTAATATTTCACAGCAGGGCTCATGTCACGTACCTGGTGGTTGAGCCCAGTGTGCAGGGAGCGGCTTCTGGTATTCCTCTGGCTCGAGAACCCCTGATAGAGCAGACAGGCTCGGGAGTGCAAAGGGGCACAAGTGCCTGACAGGTAAGCTGATGCAGGGGCTGATCTGGACCTCTGATGTGTAGTGAAGAGATCAGTAGCAGACCAGGCAGGAAGCAGGAACAGACTGGAAGCTGGAGACAACACGCAGCAGGGAGGTGTTTTGTAGATCAGGAAGAGCCGACTGGTAGCTGAAGACCGTAGACAGCAGGGAGGTGTTCTGCAGCTCAGGAGGATCAGACTGGTAGCCAAGATCAGCAAACAGCAGGGAGGTGTTCTGTAGTTCAGGACACAAGCAGGTGCAGGCAGGCTGGGTCATACACAGGCGGGCAGGTCAGGTACAGGAGCAGTAGCCAAAGAGGAGTCGGGGAACAAGCCGGGTCGGTATCAGGCGGACAGCAGAGTGACCAAGGGAGAGGCAGAAGAGACGTCAGGACAAGCCGGGATCAGAGACTGGCAGGAGTGGTCAAGAACAAGCCGGGTAACAGGAATCTGGTAAGTAATATAACAAGCAGCAAGGGTCTCAGGAAACGCTGTAAGTCTTCTTTAAATAGTGCTTCTTGGTGCCAAGTGCTGTCACAAGGTGTGTGCGCACGCCTGTGCGCATACGCGAGCCGTCATTCACGCTAACGCACATGCGCATGCGCCAGACATCTCTTTTAATGGGAACCCTGAGCACAGGTATTCTTCTGCCATTCTGATTGCTGGAACATCTTTTTTGACATTGCCCCCCTCCATGGAGCAGCCCCCGGATGCCCAATTGAGCCATCTTACTAGGGTGAGACTTTTTAAAGGCCAGGATCAGTCTTCTTGCATGGATGTTGGGCTCAGGCTCCCAAGAGTTCTCCTCAGGAACATACCCTTTCCACTTCACCAGGTACTGGATTTGGTTATGTCTCCTCCTGCAATCCAGGATGGATTCCACTTCGAATTTAACCTGCCATAGATGAGTACTGGTTCAGGAGGGCCGGTGTCTGGGTTGGAGAAGGGGTCTGGAACTGCGGGTTTGAGTAAGGCTACATGGAAAACTTGGTGAATCCGGAATGATTCCGATAGTTTTAATTCGTAGGCCACATTGTTGATTTTCCTTTTCACTGGGAAGGGACCCACAAATTTAGGGCCCAATTTTTTAGAAGGACATGCCAGTTTCAGATTCAGAGTGGACAGCCAAACTTGATCTCCAGGTTCTAAATTAAGCTCCCCCTTCTTCTTTTGTTAAACACCTCCTTATTATATTCCTGGGTCCTTGTCATTGTTTCCTGAAGTAGTTTATTGTTAGTGTTGAAGAAATTCAGAGTCTCTTGGGCGGCTGGTACTTAGCATTCCGGAATGTTTTTGGACAGAAACAAGGGGTGAAAACTGTAATGCGCAAAAAATGGAGATTGCTTTGTGGCAGAGTGGACAGAGTTGTTATATGCAAATTCAGCAAGAGGTAAGAGGGGTGCCCAATCATCCTGGGAAAATTAGGAAAAACAACGCAAGTATTGCTCCAGCGTTTGATTTGTTCTTTCAGTCTGGCCATTAGTCTGAGGACGATAGGCAGAGGAGAAGGAAAGGTCGATTTTCAGGGATCCACATGGTGCCCTTCAGAACTTAGAAGTGAACTATACCCCTCGGTCCGAAATATTTGCAGGGATACCGTGGAGCCTCACAATCTCTTTGATGAAGATTTTTGCAGTTTCGGTAGCAGAGGGAGTACTCCTCATTGGCAGGAAGTAAGCCATTTTGGAAAGTCTATCCACTACCACAAAGATGGTAGTGTGGTTTTCTGAAGGTGGCAGCTCAACAATAAAATCCATTCTCCATGGTCTCTCTGGGACAGGTTTTGGCTTCAACAGACCCCATGCCTTAGACTTGCTGCCCTTGTTCTGGATACAAATGGTACAAGATTCCACGTACCTCCTGCAGTCCTTCAATAACTGTGGCCACCAAAACATGCGCTGGAGAAGCTCAGAAGTCTTGTGTACCCCAAAGTGTCCGGCCAACTCATGGTCATGGCAGGACCTAAGAACAGCAACTCGTACCTCTTGAGGTATGAAAATTTTGTCTCTGTACCACAATGAATCATTTCTTGTCTGTAGAGTGACATCAGGCGGGGAGGGGACCCCTATAGAAGCTTGTTTGATCTGGGATAGCAAATCCCCTTGGAGCAAGAGAAAGTTTCCTGAGGATAGGATGGTGTCTGGAGGTGAGGGGACTTTAGATTCCCTGAACATCCAGGAAAGAGCATCAGGCTTAGTATTTTTTGACCCGGGCCTGTAGATGATGTGGAACGTGAATCGGGTAAACAAGAGTGCTCACCTGGCCTGATGTGGTCTCAACCTCTTGGCCGCTTTCAAGTACTCAAGGTTCTTGTGGTCTGTATAAACAAGAATTCGGATGTGCCGCTCCCTCCAAAAGGTATCGCCACTCTTCAAGTGTGGCCTTGATTTCTAATAGCTCTCGGTCACCTACATCATAATTCAGCTCGGCTTCGGATAGTTTGCAGGAAAAGAATGCAACTGGGTGCAAAAGAGCCTTGGGTCCCTGTCTCTGGGAGAGTACTGCCCTGACTGCTATCTCCGAAGCATCTGTTGTAATATGTTCGCCAATTTATGTGGGATATTATTTTATTATATATATATGTACACATACAGTACACATACAGTCAATAAAGTGCATCTCTCTGGAAGAATTGGGTTGCTGCGGAAAGATTACTTACATCATCATTATAATAACTACTAATTAATTATCTACCCACGATACCACTATAAAATCTATCACTACATTGGTGCCGTGACCCGGATCACGGCACCAATGTAGTGATATAGTATATAGTGATATATGATGTAGTGGGTATGATAATTAAATAGTAGTTATTATAATGATGATGTAAGTACTCTTCCACAGCAACTCAATTCTTCCAGAGAGATGCACTTTATTGTCTTCCAACACAGAACAAAGTCCAAAGTCCACAAAAACCCAACAAAGTAAATATAACTTAGAGTCCCATTTTTCCTAGATCTACACCTTTATAGTCACACACAGACAAGACTTTATCAAGCTATAGACTGAACGCCATGTTATATTCACTAGACACTGAATGGCTGAGCAATTTGATTGGCCGTTTCCATTTAGGCCTTTGATATGCTTTTAGTCTTTCAGACAGACAACAACCCCCAACCGTGAACAGCTGCAGTCATAAACCGCCCCAATCTGTGCTCCCGCATATCAACATCAATAAGTCCCCTTTGATATGTGTAATTAGATTAGATTAACAGATACCACCTGAACACCCTTTTGAGTCCTGCAATACCTACATTCCTAATCTCTATTCTTGCGTATTAACACCAACAAGTCCCCCCTGATATATTAGCACCCCAGGAGGGAGCCTCCGCTAGGCCAACCCAAAAAACTCCTTGATTCCATTGTTACCCCCTCAAGTCTAATTACCATCAATAAATACTTCTTCTATGGTCCTTTAAACAATGTACCCTTTGAAATGTTCAATTAGGTTAACAGGCCATACCTCACACACCTAGGTAGACTTGCATAAGATCAACATATCAAAGGGACATCAGCTGTTATATTAAAATTGAGTTGGCTTGGACAAATCGACCATTGTCAACTGAATTCTGGCCTGGTCAATATTGTGCTGTATGTGTACATACATATAATAATTCCCAAATATGGCTACAAAGCAAAGGGAGAACGAAGATTCGCAGTCCAAGGACCTCGACTATGGAACGCTCTTCCGACCCACATCCGCATGGAAGAAAACCATCAGGCCTTCAGGAAAAAACTAAAGACCTTCCTTTTCTAAGAAGCTGGCAACAGAGAACGCATTCTAGCGCCTTGAGGCGATTCAGTTCGCATTTGCAGCACTCTACAAATCCTTCATTCATTCATTCATTCAATAATATAATGTCCCACATAAATCGGCGAACATATTACAACAGCATCCACCTCCAAGATGTATGGTAGTGCTGGGTCAGGAGGTTTCAGAACCGATGCAGAGGTAAATAGATCTTTCAAGCTTACAAAGGCCGCCTAAGCTTCGGAAAACCTGTGGAATCGGGTGCCCTGCTTAGTTAACCTCGTAATTGGGAAATGATGGTAGAAAATCCTCTCATAAACTTCTGGTAAAAATTTGCTAAGCCCACAAAGCTTTGGATTCCTTTTTTGTCAGTAGGGGCTGGCCAGTGCAGAATGGCAGACACCTTCTGAGGGTCCATTTTGATACCCTCCACTGAAATGATCAGTCCCAGAAACTGAATGCTCTGTTGTTCAAACAAGCACTACTCAGGTTTTGCATACAGGCCGTGACATCAAAGTCGTGTTAGAATGTTCTTGACATGTTCACGGTGTTCAACCAAGGAGGCGGAGAAGATCAGGATATCATCTAAGTATACGATGACAAACAGGTCAAGATAGTCTCTCAAAATATCATTCACAAAGTGCTGGAATGTGGCAGGGGCGTTGCAAAGACAAAAGGGCATAACTAAATATTCAAAATGCCCAAACCGGTGCGAAAGGCAGTCTTCCATTCATCCCCACTCCGGATACGGACCAGATTGTAACCTCCACGAAGGTCCAGTTTAGTGAATATTGCTGCGGTTCCCAGTCTTTGAAAGGTACCAAAGGAAGGGGGTACCAATTCTTTATCTTGATCTTATTGAGTTCCCGATAATCTACGCAGGGGCATAGGGAGTGGTCTTTTTTTCCACAAAGAAAATTCCTGCTCCTGCTGGGGAGGTGGAAGGCCGAATGAACCCTTTTTTTAGGTTGTCATCTATATAAGTCTTTAGGGTCCCTAACTCCAGTTCCGTTAAGGGAACCGTTAAGGGAAAGATTCTCCCGAAAGGAATCTCTGCTCCTGGGAGAAGTTTGACCGGACAGTCGTATGGCCTGTGAGGAGGAAGAGTATCTGCACCCTTTTTATTGAAGACATCCAGGAAACTGTGGTAAACCTTGGGGATGGCTTGACGGGTCTCAGCATCTGCTTCCATGCATAATAAGGGAGATGAAACAACAGCAGTCTCCAGTAGGCAATGTTGGTGGCAATAAGGAGAGAGGAAGCTGATCTTCCCTGAGATCCAATCAATTTGTGGGTTGTGAGCCCCCAGCCAAAGCATGCCTAGAATGATGGGAAACAGTGGGGATTCGATGATATCTAGGCACAGTAGTTCTTGGTGTTTGTCGGCAATGGTGGTAAGTAGTGGTACAGTTTCTTGTGTGACTGGCCCAGATTTGAGAGCTGAGCCTTGTAGAGGTATTGTGTTTCCCACATCCACATGCGTTTATTTAGATGCAGTTGTTCTATCATGCTATAATTTAGTAGCATGTCTAACACACTCTAGCACAGCATAATCCTTTTTACATACTATAGACACCCCCCAGGTACGATATTTAAAGGAATATTACACTTTTATTGTTTCACTTTAAGCATTAGTATAATCACTGCTCCCGAAAAAACGGGCGTTTTTGAAACTTTTTTTTGCATTGATCCATGTCACCCTGGGGCAGGACCCGGGTCCCCAAACCCTTTTTATGACAATAACTTGCATATAAGCCTTTAAAATAAGCACTTTTGATTATTCATGTTCGTGTCCCATAGACTTTAACTAATTTTTTGCCTGTTCGCATGTTCTGGATGCGAACCAAACCAGGGGGGTGTTCGGGTCATCCCTACTGGTGGCAAAGGATAAATCCATAAACCCGCTGCAGGCTCCAGAATCAATGATAGCGGTGGCCTGAGTATTCCTTCCTGGGAGCTGTAAGAGAAAGGAGATAGCCAAATGAGAAGCATTATTAAGCAAGGCAGGTGTAAGAGCAGGAGAGATGGTGAAGCACTTACGGAGCTTAGCAGGGCAAGTACTCACGTAGTGTCCAGGTTCTCCACAATAGAGGCAAAGGTTACTGGTCCGCCGGCATTGTCGTTCTTCAGATTTAAGTGAAGGGCGAAGCAAGCCTAGCTGCATTGGTTCAGGGGTGTCAGGGGCAGAGGCTACTGGAGCTGAGGAGACAGAGTGAGGAAAACTAGGCACACGTGGAAGCATCCAGACTGGACGAGAAGGGCCGGAAGAACGCTCAGACCTTCGTTCCCTTAGCTGTCTGTCAATTTAAATGGACATCTAAAGTCTCTGGGATGCCCACTCGGGCTAGCTCGTCCTTTAATGGTTCAGAAAGGCCCATGCGGAACTGGTAACATAGGGCGGCGTTGTTCAGATGCATAGTCTTCCGCTGGTCTATGGCCTTGCTGTAAGGTATGCAGAGCTGCTTCCCCAGTGGCAGTCAGTTGTGGGTCCTCATAGAGTTGGGACATGGCTTGGAAGAAGGTGCTCAAGTTGTTGAGAGAGGCATCCTTCTGCTCCAGAAAGCGGTGGGCACATGACTGAGGCTCCCCCAACAGCAGGGAGATGACAAAGCCCACTTTGGTGGATTCAAGAGAAAATGTCCTTGGCTGCAGGGCGAAGAAAAGTTCACAGGCATTAAGGAATGCTCTAAATTTACTACGATTCCCAAAGAATCTTTCAGGTGTGGGAACCTTGAGTTCAGGCGGCAACATCACCACTGAGGGTGCAGCAGAAGTTCCTGATGAGGAGGGGACAGAGGCAGACAGAACTTCCTCCAGCCGTTTGTAACCCTCTTGCAGGTCTTTTACAGCCTGGGTAAGACCAGCAAGATGACGGCAAAGTTCGTCCATAGGAGAAGCTCCCTGCGTGGACTCAGACTGTTCGGTACTGTCACGTACCTGGTGGTTGAGCCCAGTGTTCAGGGAGCGGCTTCTCGTATTCCTCTGGCTCAAGAACCCCTGATAGAGCAGAAAGGGGCTCGGGAGTGCAAAGGGGCATAAGTGCCTGACAGGTAAGCTGATGCAGAGACTGATCCAGACCTCCGATGAGTAGTGAAGAGACCAGTAGCAGACCAGGCAGGAAGCAGGAACAGACTGGAAGCTGGAGACAACACACAGCAGGGAGGTGTTCTGTAGTTCAGGAAGAACCAACTGGTAGCTGAAGACCATAGACAGCAGGGAGGTGTTCTGCAGCTCAGGAGGATCAGACTGGTAGCCAAGATCAGCAAACAGCAGGGAGGTGTTCTGTAGTTCAGGACACAAGCGGGTGCAGGCAGGCTGGGTCATACACAGGCGGGTAGATCAGGTACAGGAGCAGTGGCCAAAGCGGAGTCAGGGAGCAAGCCGGGTCAGTATCAGGCGGACAGCAGAGGGACCAAGGGAGAGGCAGAAGAGACGTCAGGACAAGCCGGGATCAGAGACTGGCAGCAAGCAGGAGTGGTCAAGAACAAGCCGGGTAACAGGAATCAGGTAAGTAATATAACAAGCAGCAAGGGTCTCAGGAAACGCTGTATAACGAACAGCAAGGCAGCAAAGTGACAGTCTCCTTTAAATAGTGCTTCTTGGCGCCAAGTGCTGTCACAAGGTGCGTGTGTGCGCCCGTGGGCGCCGTCATTCGTGCTAACGTGCATGCGCGCGCGCCAGATGGCTCTTTTAATGGGAACCTGTTTTGCTTGCGTCTAGCAAGGTTACTCTGTGGTATAAGCAAGGAAGCTGAGATTTCTGCAGTGTATAAATGTGTTTTTACTATACAAAGATGCTGTACATACAAAACTATTACATTATTAGGAATACAATACAAGACTGACAGATCTCTATAACAAGCAAAATGTCTATCAAATGAACAGCCTATAGTCTATATCAGTACAAATACACTTAAAAGTTGCTTATCTTCTGTTACTGTATGTCCCTGATCTCTATTGGCAACGATGCTTCTTGGACACCAGGCAGTGTTCTTGTATCATGAGTGGCGGCTTCTGATCTTCAAAGCATGATAGTGTGTGTGTCTGTGTGTGTCCCTTCTGCATCTACATACCCATTGTCTAATCAGGGCAACACCTGACAGTAATCTAACAGTCATTCTTTCAGTTTGAGAGCTGAAAGGACCTCAAACAAGTAAATTTCTTACTTGTTTACTGTAGCTATAGAGACAATAGCCTGTTAATTGAAATATCATTGAATACAACAATGATATTTACCCCCATTGTATAAAACAGCGTTTGTTTTAGAAATCTACTGAAGCCAAAAATTGACAATATCTCTATGACCAACCACCATTGTGTAATGTTATGTCCCATGTATCTTAAATCTGATTAATAGAAAAAAAATCATATTGTATCAAATGCAACACATTCCGCCCTAGATTTTTTTTTCCTTTCAGACTGCATACAGAAAATCTCTTCATTACTAAACTCATCCTAAACAATAATTTTCCTTGAATGCAACACCTCCCATTTCTGTCACTGAGAAGGTGTTTCAGTCTTTAATTAAAAAGTTCATTAGAAAGTCCATTCTAAAGTTCTTTAGAAACAAGTCCAGGCTTGTAATACATCAAAGGCCTTGCTCTCCACAGCTCTTGCGATCTTCCGTCATTCTTTCCATCATGTAACCACTTTTCTCTGGTCTTCCTATGGATCAAATCGGAGACAGCCTGTGGAGTGGAAAACAAAGCGGATTATCTGTTCCTTCTAATAATACATAAACAGTAGATCCAGGCCCTTCAGCTAAAATCTCTCCTCTAAATGGCTTCTTGCCTGGATATCTGACTAACACTTTGCCCCCTGCCTGTACCCACTTCTGACCCTCCCAAAGAACATCAATAGGGAGGAGAGGAAATATATGATATTTCCCAGACGATCACTGCTGTTTATTTTGGAATGTTTGCTGTTATGTAGCCGCACTTTCCACTCTTGCTGAGAAGTAGTCACTAACCAGTTAGAGTCCCAGCCACTGTCTTGAAGCTCATCTGTCAATGCAAATGTAACTTCAAACCTTCCTGCCAGATTCCCTCTCATTCCTAGATAGGCTTCAGCTTCAGATACGTCACTCTTGGTTTCTATGTCATGGGAAGCAGTAACATGGTATCTGTTAAGCCCTGTTCTTTCAGGAACCTTACATAAATACTGAACTCTGCACTCCAGCTGTGGAATCTGTGCCCCAGCCCCTACCATCCTCTCATATGGGGTGCTTTTGGCTATTGGATAAGAATTTAACAACATGACTGCCTGTGTGAGGACCCGATCCCACCCCCTTAGTGTATGTGTGGGTGTAAGTGTGCGTATCTGGTCCTTCAATAGCCCGTTGTATCTTTCAATCAAACCAGCTGCCTGTGGATGGTATGGGATGTGGCACAACCAGTACACTCCAGAATCTTTGGCCCACTGCTGTACTGTTCATCCGGTGAAGTGTGAGCCGTTATCACTTTGCACTTGTTTGGGACAACCATAAGCAACAACAAGTTTCTGGAGCAGTTGAAGTGTTGTGGCTTGATCTGCACATTTGTAAGGATGAACAAGCATAAGTCCTGAATAGGTGTCCACTGCAGTGCAACAATATCTCAGTCCATTATTTCCCCAGGGCAGGGGACCGATGAAGTCAATCTGCCAGATCTCCGCAGGCCTCTCACCCCTCTTAATCGACCCGGTAGAGTACTTTTGCAATGGCCATTGTCGCACTTCTCCACACACTGTACAGTTCCCTATTACAGTCTTTATCATGTCCATGGATATAGGCAATCCTCTCTGCTGTGCCCATTCATATGTTGCTTTCTGCCTCAAATGTCCAGATTGCTTGTGGGCCCAGTTGACCAAGTTCATCAAGACAGGATCAATTGGCACAACTGCCTTCACTTTGGCGATTTCATCTGCAACTCTGTTATAGTTCTCAAAGTCTGGGACTAGGGGCACATGTGCATCAACATGCCCCACTTTTATGGTGCGGGAGTGAGCTTCCTTCCAGATGTAGTCCCAGACTTCCTTGCTTCCCCACACCACCTTTCCATGAATCATCCATTCATTGGACTTCCACGTGGGCATCCAATTCGTCAGTCCTTTAAAAACCGGCCAGCTGCAATACCCCCTCTTTCTTGAAGGTATCACTTCCATTTCATCAGTGTCTGGTTCTGGGCTACAGCTGCCTTAGTGGTCAGTCCATTATCTCTCACCCATCCTGCTATTGGCAATGCAGTATGGATGGTGACTGTGTCCTTTCCTGTAATGGTCTCTACATGTTGAAGTGCTGTGTAGGCCCCAAATAGGTACTTCTCTAGGGGCGTGTATTTCTTCTGTGCCCCTGTCAGTTGTTTGGACCAAAATCCAATGGGTATTGCTCTCAGTCCTTTCTTTTCATTTGGCTGCCACAGACTCCAAGATATGGTACCATTCTGCTCCACTACATCCAGCTGAAATGGTACTCCTTGTCTCACGGGTCCTAATCCCTGATGCTGCAAAATAGCTTCTTTAGCAGCCAGGAATGCAGTCCGCTGCTCTGAACCCCATGAGAACTCAGTCTTTTTTCTGGTGACATTATATATAGGCCTCAGAATCAGTCCAAGTAGTGGGATGAACGATCTCCAGAACCCCACAACTCCAATGAACTTCTGTGCCTCCTCTTTGGTAGTAGGGGGCAACAGAGCCTGGATAGTTTGCACAACTGTCTCTGGAATTTTCCTCTACAGCCCAGTCCACATCATTCCCAGGAATTTCACTTCTGTGGTAGGTCCTTGGACTTTGTCTCTGTTGATAGCCCACCCTCTGTTCTCCAAGTGCTCTATCAGCAGGTGCAGTGTTTCAGTTACATCTTCTTTTGTTCCAGAGATCATGATGTCATCAATGTAGTGAAACACAGTGACTTTCAAATTCAGGGTACTTAAATCTCGGGCAATCAGTCCATGACAAATCATTGGAGAATGAACATAGTCTTCAGGAAGCAGTGAAAGTGTACTGGCGGCCGTCCCACACAATAGCAAACTGGTCTTGACACTCTGGGTCTATCAAAATCGAAAAGAAAGCATTAGCCAGGTCTATCACAGCATGATATTCTCCTGCATCTTTAGCAATTTTCTCAACAATTGAGATCATATCTGGTACAGCTGACTTCAATGGAGGTGCCACTTTGTTTAGACCTCTGTAATCCACAGTCATTTTATATGTCCCATCAGGTTTCTTTACTGGAAACACCGAAGAGGAGAAAGGACTTACAGCAGGTCTAAGGATCCCTACTCTCAACAGTTCTTGAATAGTCTCCCCAATTTCTTTGTGGCCTCCAGGAAGTCTGTACTGCTTGAGGCAGACTGGCTTCTCTGGTGGAGGAATGTAGACAGAGGTCCATTTCGCATGACCTCTGACCACAGCCTTCACCGCCCTAACCAGATACGCTTTATCAGGATACCCGAATGTGAATGTACCTCTTTCAGTCTGAATTGACTGACCTTGAAGTACATCCATCCCAAGAATATTTTCGGGTAACTCTGATACCAAAACATTTGTCATAAATCCTGATCCCTTGCCAATAGCCAATTTCACCCGTATCCTAACTGCTGGTGTAGTTTGCCCTCCCAAACCTTCTACATAAATCAATTCTCCTTTGTGATGGGAAGGATTTCCTTGCAAAAGTGTAACTTCGGCTCCGCTATCAACTAAAGCCATTACATGTGTAGGAGAAGATGACTTCCCCCACCATACAGTGACAGGTGCATATGGGCATCAGTCTCCTGCTGTCACTGCCCTCACGGCTATTACAGGAGACTCACCTTCCCTTCATAAAGGATAAGGAACCTCCCAATCCCCTTTTCTGATTCTCTCTAATTCCTCCCCAGGATAAAGGGATTTGGGTTCATGTTCAGTTTAGGGAATTGGTTTGGGGCTAACAGGAGAGGTCTGTTCTGTTTCCTCTAAGTCTAGGCTGATGTTATCTTCACTAGGAGTAGTGTTTCTAACCCTGACAGTTTTCCCTACTAAATGTTTCCACCTCATTTCTGCAGTAGAAATCCCATCTATCTCATCTTTAGGTATTCCTGCTTTTAACAGGTCCACCCACATTTCTTTCCTAGAAATAACTAGCCTGGTTTTCTCTCCTGTCTTCTCTACCCCATTCCCTTTCTTCTCTGTTCTTTTCTGCTTGTATTCTTCCTGTCTGGCCTTGACCGTATCTACTGCCCTGACAGGTTTTGTTTTAGTCTCCTCTAGCTCCCCCAACTGGCTTAAAAGGGTTGTGGCTTCATGAATCTTGCTGTTTAATCCCAGGCCTCCCAACAAGGACAATAATGGAGCCCTGAGATTAAATGGCGCAGACTTCATCAGCTTAGAGCGCAGAGCAGATGTAAAGGGTTCCATATCTGGACCCATCTATTCTGGAAACGTACTTAATCCAGTTACACAACCCATCTCACGTAACCTGGAAATACCCTCTCCTATTGCTCTCCATGAATAGGTATTTTCCAGGTCAGTAGCACTAGCGTATACTCGGACTATTCCATCTCTCACGAGGTCTAACAGTGAAAAATTCACGCTAAACTCTCGGGCTTTTCGCATTGCCTGACGCAATTGTGGATCATGGGTTAACACTCCCATAGTCACCGCTTCCTTAAATGACAAAACAACACTGTCCGCCCCTTCATCCCATAAGCGTAGGAGCAAGGTCAATAGGGGCTCCCCAGACCTTTGTTTGTATTGTTTTGCCAGCTCATGGAGTTCAGTTTGTGTAAACTCCCGTACTTCTACAAATTCAACATCTCTGGGGTTGCGATAATGCACCTCCCCATCTGCCGTATCCTCTCTATCATGTTGCCGTTTCCTATGCTTAGTAATGAGAGGTCTGGCATACTTTTTCTTTCGCACTAGCAGATCATCATGCAAAATATCAAACTCTATCTCCTCATCCTCACTATCATTTGAGGAGAGCACATCCTCACAATCCCAATTTTGGGATGTGACAATCGCACATACCCTGGCTTTACTAGCAAGTTTACGGCCCTTCCTTTTCCTTAAGGCATTAATTGATTTGGTCACGAGGGCTGCACACCGCTCTTTCAAATCATCAGCCCGACTAGCAGTTGAACATACACACTCTGAAGCAGCTGCTAGCTGGTCTTTTAATACCTTAACTTCTGCCTCTGCCTTCTCCCTTCTGTGTGATTCGGTATAAATAGCATTAAGGAAATACCAGCCCACAGTGGACACTGTCTTCTTCTCTTTTTTACTTAAATCTAACCCCCTTAAGGCTAAAATTTACAAAATGATCTGAGACTTTATCACCTCAAGTCAGCTTCAAGGGAGAAGCATACTTCACAAATTCTTTAGCAAGAGGCTCCCACTCATTGTCTCTGGCCCAGATAGGTAAGCTGCACACTTCCTTCTGGCCACCAGAACCCTCTGCAGCCTTGCTTTTCCTAAACAGCTTACGCAGCATTTTTCCTAGCACAAGCTACACAACACACTACAGAAAAAACACGTCTGCTTCAGTTAAATTATAGCACAGATCGCGGCACGAGCCCCCAAATGTTTTGTTTGCGTCTATCTAGCAAGGTTACTCTGTGGTATAAGCAAGAAAGCTGAGATTTCTGCAGCGTGTAAATTGTGCTTTTACTATACAAAGATGCTGTACATACAAAACTATTACAATATTAGGAATACAATACAAGACTGACAGATATCTATAACAAGCAAAATGCCTAGCAAATGAACAGCCTATGGTCTAACAGTACAAATACACTTAAAGGTTACTTATCTTCTGTTACTGTATGTCCGTGATCTCCATTGGCAACGATGCTTCTTGGACACCAGGCAGTGTTCTTGTATCATGAGTGGCGGCTTCTGATCTTCAAAGCATGATGGTGTGTGTGTGTGTGTGTTTGTGTGTGTCCCTACTCACCCCCTTTTATGTGTCAGGCCGTTTGTCATAGTTACCAAACAACACAAAACATGCCTGTTTACTGTAGCTGTAGAAACAATGGACTGATGAAAACTGTATCTACGTACCCATTGTCTAATCAGGCCAACACCTGACAGTAATCTAACAGTCATTCTTTCAGTTTGAGAGCTGAAAGGACCTCAAACAAGTACATTACTTGTTTACTGTAGCTATAGAGACAATAGCCTGTTAATTGAAATATCATTGAATACAACAATGATATTTACCCCCATTGTATAAAAGAGCATTTGTTTGAGAAGTCTACTCAAGCCAAAAACTGACAATATCTCTGTGACCAACCACTATTGTGAAATGTTATGTCCCATGTATCTTAAGTCTGATTAATAAAAAAAAAAATCATATTGTATCAAACGCAACACATTCCGCCCTAGATTTTTTTTTTTCCTTTCAGACTGCATACAGAAAATCTCTTCATTACTAAACTCATAATAAAAAAAAATCATATTGTATCAAACGCAACACAGAACCCTGCACACGGGTATTCTTCTGTCATTCCAATTTCTGGAACGTCTTTCTTGACAGCTCGTTCCTGCACTCAACAAGAGTATCTGTGAGGGGTTGCAGTGTTGTGGCACCACCACCACTGCCTAAGGCCCAATTTTTCTGCTCCTGTTTAACAGGGACATGTGATTACAATTATTGATATAATATTTCAGAGCAGGGCCCATTCCTGCACCCACCAAGAGTAACTGTGAGGACTTACAGTGTTGTGGCAACACCAACACCTAAGGCACAATTTTCCACAGAGTGTATAGGGTAGGCAGTATAGTATATACAGGCGGTCCCCTATTTTCAAACATCCGACTTACAAAAGACTCCTACTTACAAACAGAGGGAGACAACAGGAAGTGGGATGAAATCTACCCCTAGGAAGGGAAATTCTCTCCTGTAAGAGTTAATATGGGAAAAACATTTCTCCTTTCCACTGATGCTTTATCACCAATCCTTGTTTCACAAAAAAAACCCAAATTTTCAAAAAACATTTGTCATTGGGACAGAAAGTGAGGTGAAATCTTCTGAAGAGGAGCACAGACAGCAAAACAAATGTCACAGGGGTGATAACCCTTCCCTATGTTTTCCAAAAAGCTTAAAAATAGATTTTTTGGCTGGAGCTACACTTTAAAAATGTACCCGTTCAAAATTACAAACAGATTCTACTTAACAACAAACCTACAGTCCCTGTCTCGTTTGCACCGCCTGTATACTGTTGTTCAGAGTATATAGGGCCTGGGGGCCCCACACCTTTCCTTAAATTTGGGTGCGGGGTTCTCCTTAATATCCATACAAGACCCAAAACGGCTGGTAATGGGCTGTGGTGGGGGGTACCAATGCTGTTTGTCTCACTGATTTTCATCCATATTGCCAGGATCCGACATCACATTAAAGCCGCAAGCAGTTTTAAATGACTTTTATTCCTTTAAAAATGTCATTTTGTGCAGGGACTGTTCTAAGCATGGGAAACATGCGCCACTTTACAGGCATACTATAGACACCCCCCAGGTACGATATTTAAAGGAATATTTCACTTTTATTGTTTAAGTTTAAGCATTATTAAAATCATTAAAAAACGGCCATTTTTAAAAACTTTTTTTTGCATTGATCCATGTCCCCGGGGCAGGACCCGGGTCCCCAAACCCTTTTTTATGACAATAACTTGCATATTAGCCATTAAAATTAGCACTTTTGATTTTTCACGTTCGTGTCCCATAGACTTTAACGGGGTTACATAGTTACATAGTTACATAGTAGGTGAGGTTGAAAAAAGACACAAGTACATCAAGTCCAACCTATGTGTGTGATTATGTGTCAGTATTACATTCCATATCCCTGTATATTGCGGTCATTCAGGTGATTATCTAATAGTTTCTTGAAGCTATCAATGCTCCCCGCTGAGACCACCGCCTGTGGAAGGGAATTCCACATCCTTGTCGCTCTTACAGTAAAGAACCCTCTACGTAGTTTAAGGTTAAACCTCTTTTCTTCTAATTGTAATGAGTGGCCACGAGTCTTATTAAACTCTCTTCTGCGAAAAAGTTTTATTCCTATTGTGGGGTCACCAGTACAGTATTTGTAAATTGAAATCATATCCCCTCTCAAGCGTCTCTTCTCCAGAGAGAATAAGTTCAGTGCTTGCAACCTTTCCTCATAACTAAGATCCTCCAGATAAAGAGAAAGAAAGAAAGAGCGCACCAGCCTAGTGCATTATCCTTGACAAATTTATTAATTAAAGACAAAATAAAATCTACTCACAAAGGTAGAAGAAAAAATCGCATTTGTATATGGTACGGCGGCGATTAGTCCAATGGTAGCAGTCTTCCAGGTCCCGGGAAGGAGGCGTACGGACTACTGCTGGCTAACGCGTTTCGAAGGTTGCCCTTCTTCATCAGAGCCTTATTAGTGTTAGTCTCCTGCTGGTTTTTATACATTGACATGTATAAAAACCAGCAGGAGACTAACACTAATAAGGCTCTGATGAAGAAGGGCAACCTTCGAAACGCGTTAGCCAGCAGTAGTCCGTACGCCTCCTTCCCGGGACCTGGAAGACTGCTACCATTGGACTAATCGCCGCTGTACCATATACAAATGCGATTTTTTCTTCTACCTTTGTGAGTAGATTTTATTTTGTCTTTAATTAATAAATTTGTCAAGGATAATGCACTAGGCTGGTGCGCTCTTTCTTTCTTTCTCTTTATCTAATATTAGGACATCCCATCCTTAAAGAGCAGCAAGGTCGAAATCCACTGTCCTTTCTGAACCCTTGGGATCTTTTAGCCTATACACCTGTGCGCAAGAGTATTTTTTGCTTTTTTGTATATAAGATCCTCCAGACCCTTTATTAGCTTTGTTGCCCTTCTTTGTACTCGCTCCATTTCCAGTACGTCCCTCCTGAGGACTGGTGCCCAGAACTGGACAGCATACTCCAGGTGCGGCCGGACCAGAGTCTTGTAGAGCGGGAGAGTTATCGTTTTATCTCTGCAGTTGATCCCCCTTTTAATGCATGCCAATATTCTGTTTGCTTTATTAGCAGCAGCTTGGCATTGCATGTCATTGCTGAGCTATCATCCACTAGGACCCCCAGGTCCTTTTCCATCCTAGATCCCCCCAGAGGTTCTCCCCCCAGTCTATAGATTGCATTCATATTTTTGCCACCCAAATGCATTATTTTACATTTTTCTACATTGAACCTCATTTGCCATGTAGTCGCCCACCCCATTAATTTGTTCAGGTCTTTTTGCAAGATTTCCACATCCTGCGGAGAAGTTATTGCCCTGCTTAGCTTAGTATCGTCTGCAAATACAGAGATTGAACTGTTTATCCCATCCTCCAGGTCGTTTATGAACAAATTAAATAGGATTGGTCCCAGCACAGAACCCTGGGGACCCCACTACCCACCCCTGACCATTCTGAGTACTCCCCATTTATCACCACCCTCTGAACACGCCCTTGTAGCCAGTTTTCAATCCATGTACTCACCCTATGGTCCATGCCAACGCACCTTATTTTGTACAGTAAACGTTTATGGGGAACTGTGTCAAATGCTTTTGCAAAATCCAGATACACCACGTCTACGGGCCTTCCTTTATCTAGATGGCAACTCACCTCCTCATAGAAGGTTAATAGATTGGTTTGGCAAGAACGATTCTTCATGAATCCATGCTGATTACTGCTAATGATATCATTCTTATTACTAAAATCTTGTATATAGTTCCTTATCATCCCCTCCAAGAGTTTACATACCATTGATGTTAGGCTAACTGGTCTGTAATTCCCAGGGATGTTTTTTGGGCCCTTTTTAAATATTGGTGCTACATTGGCTTTTCTCCAATCAGCTGGTACCATTCCAGTCAATAGACTGTCTGTAAAAATTAGGAACAACGGTCTGGCAATCACCTGACTGAGTTCCCTAAGTACCCTCGGATGCAAGCCATCTGGTCCCGGTGATTTATTAATGTTAAGTTTCTCAAGTCTAATTTTAATTCCGTCCTCTGTTAACCATGTAGGTGCTTCCTGTGTTGTGTCATGAGGATAAACACTGCAGTTTTGGTTACTGAAGCCCCCCGATTCACTCGTGAAGACTGAGGAGAAGAATAAATTCAATACCTTTGCCATCTCCCCATCCTTTGTAACCAGATGTCCTTCCTCATTCTTTATGGGGCCAATATGGTCTGTCCTCCCTTTTTTACTGTTTACATACTTAAAGAATTTCTTGGGATTTTTTTTGCTCTCCTCCGCTATGTGTCTTTCATGTTCTATCTTAGCCATCCTAATTGCACCCTTACATTTCTTATTGCATTCTTTATAAATTCTGAATGCTGTGGATGATCCCTCAACCTTGTATTTTTTGAAGGCCTTCTCCTTTGCTTTTATATGCATTTTTACATTGGAGTTAAGCCATCCAGGATGTTTGTTCGCTCTTTTAAATTTATTACCCAATGGGATACATTGGCTAATGCCCTTATTTAATATGCTCTTAAAGCAAACCCATCTCTCCTCCGTATTCTTTGTTCCTAATATTTTATCCCAATTTATGCCTTTTAGCAAGGTTTGTAGTTTAGGGAAGTTGGCTCTTTTGAAATTCAGTGTCTTTGTGCCCTTCATGTCTCCTATTTGTGTGATTTATACTGAAACTAATTGACCTGTGATCGCTGTTACCTAAATTGCCCCGTATTTCCACATCTGTTATCAGGTCTGTATTGTTGGTAATCAGTAGATCTAGTAATGTTTTATTTCTAGTTGGTGCGTCTACCATCTGACCCATAAAATTGTCCTGCAAGACACTAAGGAACTGGCGAGCCTTAAATGAATGCGCGGTTCCCTCCGCCCAGTCTATGTCTGGATAATTAAAATCCCCCATTATGATAACACTTCCCATCCTTGCTGCTAATCCAATTTGTGATAGGAGATCCGTCTCCACTTCCTCCCTCAGGTTAGGGGGCCTATAGCATACTCCCAGTATTATTTTCCCCTTAGCTTCATCCCTTTGGAGCTCTACCCATAAAGATTCCACCTCCTCCCTAGCCCCCTCAGTGATGTCATCTCTCACATTCACTTGTACATTATTCTTGATATATAGGCATACCCCTCCCCCTTTTTTACCCTCTCTGTCCTTGCGGTATAGGGTATACCCGTGAATGTTTGCCAGCCAATCATGAGAGCTGTTGAACCAGGTCTCTGAAATTCCCACAATCCAAATCCTCCTTGTACAAATTTTTTGCCTGTTCGCATGTTCTGCCGCGAACCGGGGGGGGGGGGGGGGGGGGGGGGTGTTCGGCTCATCCCTATCCAGAACATATGGAAAAAGTCAGCAGCAATCATATCACATCTAGCACATGCAATATCTTGTCCCAAACCCATCCGGACCAGCTTAGCTGGAGTATAGTGCAGGTGGTGTATAAACTTAAATTGTATCGGTAGGTCAGCAGTGCTAATTATGTCCTGAAAACATACCTCAGTTGCTTCTTCCCAGTCCTCTTCAGAAAGCTCAGGCATAGACGATAGCCATTTGCAATGAGAGTTCTGAAAAGGATCAGCTCCCACCAGCAGGAGGCGACCATAAAAGGTGGTCACCAGTTTGGCAATTTCCAGAAGCAACAGGAGATCTTCAACAGACGATTCCGTGAGCTCAATGGTCAAAGACCCAAACTGTGCCCAGATGGCATGTCTGAGCAAGAGATATTTGAAGGAAAATGTATTGTCTAGGTCATATGTTATTTATTTCAGGTACTTATATAGCGCCGTCAATTTACGCAGCGCTTTACATATACATTGTACATTCACATCAGTCCCTACCCTCAAGGAGCTTACAATCTACGGTCCCTAACTCACATTCATACATACTAGGGACAATTTAGACAGGATCCAATTAACCTACCAGCATGTTTTTGGAGTGTGGGAGGAAACCGGAGTACCCGGAGGAAACCCACGCAGGCACAGGGAGAACATGCAAACTCCAGGCAGGTAGTGTCGTGGGTGGGATTCGAACCAGCGACCCTTCTTACTGCTAGGCAAAAGTGCTATCCACTGCACCACTGTGCCGCCTGAGTACATGAAAGGGTAGTAAGGTATTCTCTTTGATTATGTGGGTTAGATGTGATTATGTGATTATGTGGGTTAGATGTGTAATACCAAATTGACTCCACCATGCCGAGTCCGCGTGACGAAAGAGCTCAGGGAGGTTGGGGTTCCACCACAGAGGGGTCTGTGGCGAAGTACCCTTAGAAGACTGTGTCAGAGTTTTCCCCGCCTCCCTCCAGGCCATAAAACTAACCTCAACATGGGGAGAATCTAGAACCACCCAATTGCTTTGCTCTATGGAGTTCATCCCGTAGAGAGGTAAGAGGTTCAAATAAGGTCAATAAAAGTGCCGTGGCAGGAGTCAGTGGGTCAGAATGTAACCAAGCGTGGACATAGGTAAGTTGGGAGGCAAGGAAGTAACTTCTTAGGTTTGGGCAAGCCAGGCCGCCCGCGGTATTTGCCGCCTGTAAAGAGGACCTGGCTATACGAGGCTGGAGGCCATTCCAAAAAAAGGAGGAAAGAGCGGAGTCAATTTTTGCAAAAAAAATTTTGGGAAAAAAAGAGTGGGGCAGCTCCAAAACAGTAGAGAAGTTTTCGTAGAAGAATCATTTTGAATAGGTTTATGCGACCAATTAGGTTATGGGGCAATGACGACCAGGTATGAAGCCTATCTATCATTTGTTTGATTATAGGAGTGATGTTAAGTTCTTCATATTTAGAAATGTCAGCATGTATTTGAATACCTAGGTATTTAAAGGAGGATGTCAATTGAATATGCGACCTTTGCAGATAATCAACAGGAAAGGGGGGGGACCTATAAGGAGGGCCTGAGATTTTTCCCAACCCACCTGTAGTGCCGAAGCTACGCCGAACTCCTCCACGTCACATAGCAATTTATGAAATGAGTTCTCTCTACTGTCTAAATATATAAGGGCATCGTCCGCACAAAGGGAGATCTTCTCCTTCAGTGGACCAGTGTGGATGCCCCCTATCTCTGCCACCTGTCGCACCTGCCAGGGCCAACAGGTCAATGGCCAGTGCGAACAGGAGTGGAGAGAAAGGGCACCCTTGCCTGGTACCTCTCTTCAAGGAAAATGGTTCAGGGATGTCCCTGTTAGTGTGGACCCTAGCCTTTGGGTCTGCGTATAAAAAACGGGCTCATTGAATATGTGGACCAATACCCACTCGTGTCATAGCTTCCCAAAGAAAGGGCCAGCTCACAGTGTCAAAGGCATTTAACACATCCAGGGATAGGACCAATCCCCCGTTTCGTGTGTGCTGCATTATGGACATGCAAATACAATCTACGGATATTGTCGAAAGTGCTTCTGCCAGGCATAAAACCAGATTAATTCGGGGGTATGAGGAACAGAATGACCGTCTGAAGTCTAAGAGCAAGGATCTTAGCTATTATTTTGGAATCATTATTTAAAATGGATATGGGATGGTAGGACCCACACTGCAGCTCGTCTTTGCCAGGTTTGGGTATAACCACTATAAGTGCTTCATTCATGGAGTCCGGAAGTTTCCCCGGTGTAAGAGAGTCTTGGAACATCTTAAGGAGTTTAGGAGCCAGTTCTTCTGTATGTGCCTGGTACCACTCTGAGGGGAGTCCGTCGAGGCCTGGAGTCTTATTAGTCGGCAACAGACGTATGGCCGTAATTACCTCCTCCAGTGTAATAGGTTTATCTAAGGAAAGCTGCTGGGGGGTACTAAGTGTTGGGAAGTCAAGTGAAGTCAAGGGAAGTCAAGTGATTCAAAGAAGCCTAGGAAGACTTGTTCTGAAGGAATGGATGTATTGTCATATAATATTACTGTAGAAATCTGCAAAGGTCTGGTTAATAGTCAGAGCATCAGCAGTAGTTGACCCGTTTGGAAGTTGAATTTCAGCAATTGAATTATCCTGAAGGTCCGTATGGGCAAGATACGCAAGGAGCCTACCGTTTTTTCCACAAATGCGGGCAGAGGGGTAGAGTTGTTGCTTCCTGGTCAAATCCACCATGTGAAGCTGGAGCACCTGATGAGCGTCCGTGAGCATACCTCTTGTCGCAGAGGAGGGGCTACCCGAATGACGGGTCCTCTTCTAACGACTTTTGGAGAGCTTCCTGCATGGCCCGCCCAATGGATCTGTATCATTTAATGCGTGAAATATATGACCCCCTGACTACCGCCTTAAAGGCATCCCAGACAGAGCCCTGGGCTGCAGAGTCCATGTTAAAGGGCCAGTAATTGGACATGTCGCTCGGAATGAATTCAGAAAATTCTGGTGTGGAAATCCAGAGAGGACTTAGTCTCCAGGTCCGGAACGACGGTCTGTGGCCCACAGTCAAACCCACCTGTATTATAGAGTGGTCAGAGACTGTTTGGGATAAGTATGCTATAGATTGGACATAGGTTAAAAAGTCCCCGTGGCCAGAGCATAGTCTATTCTGGAGAGAGTTACATAAGACCTGGACTGGCAGGAGAACACCTTGGCATTAGGATATTTCCAGCGCCATATATTTACATATCCATAGGCGCTGCACCACACAAGAAATAATTTAGACTCAGACTGTAAAGGTTTAACCCTATCCAAGGCCAGCTGCAACACAGAGTTAAAATTCCCAAGGATGAGGATGGGACAGCTAAGTAAGGAGGCAAAAAGCACACTGAGATCAGCAAATACTGCAGCCGTGACTGGAGGGGGGAGATAGACGGAGACCAAAATAAGGGGGGTTCCATGTAAGATAATATGTTGTCCCTTAGGGTCGAGGATGACTTGGTGACACAGGAAAGGTAACCCCTTAGGAATTAAAACTGCAACCCCACTGGCATAGTTAGAATAAGTAGAGTGGTAGTTATGGGCCACCCAGTGTTTTTTCAGGGCCAGAATTTTAGATCCCATGAGATGAGTTTCCCGGAGACAGAACATGTGGTTTGCTGTGCCTCAGGGCCTCAAAAAAAGAAGCTCTTTTACATTTGGAGTTCATTCCACGAACATTCCATGAACAAACATTTACCTGAGACATGGCACCAGGACAGAAATGACTAGGGCAGGGGAGAAGGGGGGAGTAGGGGGGATTCTGAAGGGCTCCCCGTCCCCGGTCACAGCTACAGGAGGTCGTGAGGATCGCAGTGCTGCAAAAAAAATAAAACCACACATACAGTCAGGTCCATAAATATTGGGACATGGACACAATTCTAATCTTTTTGGCTCTGTACACCACCACAATGGATTTGAAATGAAATGAACAAGATGTGCTTTAACTGCAGACTTTCAGCTTTAATTTGAGGGTATTTACATCCAAATCAGGTGAACAGTGTAGGAATTACAACAGTTTGTATATGTGCCTCCCACTTTTCAAGGGACCAAAAGTAATGGGACAGATTAACAATCATCCATCAAACTTTCACTTTTTAATACTTGGTTGCAAATCCTTTGCATTCAATTACAGCCTGAAGTCTGGAAGGCATAGACATCACCAGACGTTGGGTTTCATCCCTGGTGATGCTCTGCCAGGCCTCTACTGCAATTGTCTTCAGTTCCTGCTTGTTCTTGGGGCATTTTCCCTTCAGTTTTGTCTTCACCAAGTGAAATGCATGCTCAATCGGATTCAGATCAGGTGATTGACTTGCCCATTGCATAACATTCCACTTCTTTCCCTTAAAAAACTCTTTGGTTGCTTTCGCAGTATGCTTTGGGTCATTGTCCATCTGCACTGTAAAGCGCCGTCCAATGAGTTCTGAAGCATTTTGCTGAATATGAGCAGATAATATTGCCCGAAACACTTCAGAATTCATCCTGCTGCTTTTGTCAGTAGTCACATCATCAATAAATACAAGAGAACCAGTTCCATTGGCAGCCATACATGCCCACACAATGACACTACCACCACCATGCTTCACTGATGAGGTGGTATGCTTTGGATCATGAGCAGTTCCTTTCCTTCTCCATACTCTTCTCTTCCCATCTCTCTGGTACAAGTTGATCTTGGTCTCATCTGTCCATAGGATGTTGTTCCAGAACTGTGAAGGCTTTTTTAGATGTTTGGCAAACTCTAATCTGACCTTCCTGTTTTTGAGGCTCAACAATGGTTTACATCTTGTGGTGAACCCTCTGTATTCACTCTTAACCACAGTTGTTTTCCATGGTCTTCCAGGTCTTTTGGTGTTGCTGAGCTCACCGGTGCGTTCTTCCTTTTTAAGGATGTTCCAAACAGTTGATTTGGCCACACCTAATGTTTTTGCTATCTCTCTGATGGGTTTATTTTGTTTTTTTCAGCCTAATGATGGCTTTCTTCACTGATAGTGAAAGCTCTTTGGATCTCATATTGAGAGTTGACAGCAACAAATGCAAATAGCACACTTGAAATTAACTCTGGACCTTTTATCTGCTCCTTGAGGGAATAACACACACCTGGCCATGGAACAGCTGAGCAGCCAATTTTCCCATTACTTTTGGTCCCTTAAAAAGTGGGAGGCACATATACAAACTGTTGTAATTCCTACACCGTTCACCTGATTTGGATGTAAATACCCTCAAATTAAAGCTGAAAGTCTGCAGTTAAAGCACATCTTGTTCGTTTCATTTCATATCCATTGTGGTGATGTATAGAGCCAAAAAGAATAGAATTGTGTCGATGTCCCAATATTTATGGTCCTGACTGTACATCATACACACAACAATAAAACTATGTACAGAAACGTAATCATTACCCATTAAGGGTAGCATTACCCCTGCCCAGCTCCAAAAAAGGGGAGAGGGCCTATACCCAAAACTTGTACCATGCGTGGGGCGCATGGCCAGCAACAGGAAACAAAAAAGATGTCAAGAAAACAAAAATAGTCAGTGTTCAACGGTATCAAAGAGGGGGGGTAAACCCCAAGGCATCTCCGGCCTGCTTAAAAAATTAGGCCAGGTACTCTCCTCACAAGAGTGTATGGTCAACCATAGTTATCAATGAATAAAGCTTCAATGGTGATTAATAGGAGATACTGGGAAGGGCCAGGGGAGGAAAAGGATGCAGGCATTCTAGCCTTTCCAGCAAAACACACGTGGACCGTCATCAGGCAGGTGGTTTAGTAGGACGGGGTAGAGATTCCCACCAGGCCAGGACATCCTGTGGGGATTGGAAGAACTGGACTTTCCCCTGGTAGGTGACACGGAGGGTGGCGGGAAACAGCATGGAATGTTGGATATCTTGCTCCCGGAGTTTCTGCTTGACACGCTGGTAGCTGGCTCTGCAGTTGCGAACTGTTGCAGAGTAATCAAGGAAAAGGGACACCACAGCATTATTGATGTGGAGACTGTCCTTCTTCCTGGTAGCCCCCAGAATAAAATCCCAGTCCCTGTAATTGAGGAGACGAATCACAACAGTACGTGGAGGGTGCCCTTCAGGGAGGGGGTGCCCACTGCCCAAGGACTCGGTGGGCCCTCTCAGTCACAAAACAGGGGGATAGTTGAGTGCGGCCAAATTCTTGCTTGTGCCACCTTTCACGGAAGGCTATGGGGTCAGGACCCTCCCCCCTTTTCGGGAGACCAACCAGACGCAGGTTATTCCTGCGGAGACGTTTTTCAAGGTCATCAACCTTGTCCTCCAGGGTGGCAATCTTCCCCCCATGTGTATTAAGTTTGGGCAGGATGGGGTTAATAGTGTCCTCTAGATCACTAATACACTGCTCGGTTTCAGTAACCTGGCCACGTAATTTCTGCATGTTCTGGCCCATGAATGTCAAGTCAATCTTCAGCCCATCCACCTTCCCCATAAGGTCTGCATGGTTTACTTTAATAATGGTGAGGACCTCTGAAAGTGTGGGTTCCCTGCGGCCATCCATGACCGCTGGTCCTGGGGTCGCCAGCGGAGGCACAGCTGGAGGGTCTGGGATCTCAGGGGAGGGCGGTGGGAAGGCATCTTGGTTGTCTGCAAAGAGATCCGGAGTGGAGGCTGGGGATGCACTAGGCCCATGGCTGGTGTTGCAGCAGCCATCTTGGTAGGAGCAATTAGTGATGCTCATCTTTGGCGAGGGTTGCTTCTTCCCTCCCTGCTTTCCCATCCACCAAAATGCCTCCCTAAGGTACAGGAGACACCCTGGGTCGATGTGGGCAAAAAAAGAGACATTTTCTGGCTATGATTGATCAGGATGGAGTGGGATTGTAGAAGGAGAGACCAGAGCTACACAGGAACACATCCACTCACATCCCGCGCTAGACCATACCCCATTGTAGCACTAATCTAGAGCAGGCCTTGTATCTAGAAGAAGCGAGTAGTAGTCCAGGCTGAGGTTGCCACATACTATAGATTGATGGGGTTGTTCAGATGTGCAGCCACAGGGAGACTTACCTTCATACCTAGTGATACAGGAGCTGGAAAGAGCACCCCCCCCCCCCAAGCTGGCACTCAGGGCTTAATCAGGTTCCCCATGATTAAGCTCTGAGGGGCAGAGTGAAAAGCGTTGGGGGTGTGGCCTGGTTGGAGTCCAGGCTGAGGTTGCCACATAGTATCGAATGATGGGATTGTTCAGATGTGCAGCTACAGGGAGACTTACCTTCATACCTAGTGATCTAGTGATACAGGATCCGGGACGAGCTCCCTCCAAAGCTGGCACTCATAGCGGTGCATACCGAAGACTTGCACCCCTCTCTAAGCCTGAGCGGCTCACACATTGGGTTTTTTGGGTCACAGTAATAATTCTACCCCACCGATCATAGCATGCAAAAAATAAAAACCTGCCAGAGGAGATCCAGAGAGCCAGACATCTCAGAACTCTCATTGTTTTTTTTTTTCCTAGCAGCTAAAATGACTATGGCACAAGCATGGAAATCAGCCATGATTAATGTCACGTTGGTGAAACATAAAATATCCCAGATTAGGTTTAATGAGAAATTGACAAGCATCCTTAGAGATAAATAAGCCAGATTCGAAAAAATGTGGAACGCTTGGATTATGTACCTTCAGGCTCCCTAGACACTGAGACACCTTGTGGTTGGAGGTCCAGGTTGAGGGGACCAACTCCGGTCCTTTCTCCTACTTACTTTCTTTTCTTCTACTTTTTTCTTTTTTGAAAAAATGTGGAACGCTTGGATTACGTACCTTCAGGCTCCCTAGACACTGGGACACCTTGTGGTTGGAGGTCCAGGTTGAGGGGACCAACTCCGGTCCTTTCTCCTACTTACTTTCTTTTCTTCTACTTTTTTCTTTTTTTCTTTTTTGTTATGTTCTAATAACTTCTAAAGGGAGGCTGACGGGGGACCATAGAGTCTCCCCTATCTTAATATTTACTTGGGAACGAGGTATTGTGCCTTGAGGCACCCGGGACCAATTATTCACATTATCGTTCCCTCACCTCTCCATGTGACTGAGCTATACACTCACCGGCCACTTTATTAGGTACACCTGGTCAATTGGTAACACAAATTGCTAATCAGCCAATCACATGGCAGCAACTCAATGCATTTAGGCATCTAGACGTGGTAAAGACGAATTGCTGAAGTTCAAACCGCGCATCAGAATGGGGAAGAAAGGGGATTGAAGTGGCTTTGATCGTGGCATGGCTGTTGGTGGCAGACGGGCTGGTCTGAGTGTTTCTGGGATTTTCACACACAACCATCTCTCAGGGTTTACAGACAATGGTGGGAAAAAAAGAAAATATCCAGTGAGCGGGGGTTGTGTGGAGGAAAATTTTTCAAAAGGTTTTAACTGTGTGTAACTCTTCTCTATGTCATTATTAGGGATGAGCCGAACACCCCCCTGTTCGGGTTGCACCAGAACTTGCAAACAGGCAAAAAATTTGTTCGAACACGGGAACACCATTAAAGTCTATGGAACTCGAACATGAATAATCAAAAGTGATAATTTTAAAGGCTTATATGCAAGTTATTGTCATAAAAAGGGTTTGGGGACCCGGGTCCTGCCCCAGGGGACATGGATCAATGCAAAAAAAGGTTTTAAAAACGTCAGTTTTTTCGGGAGCAGTGATTTTAATAATGCTTAAAGTGAAACAATAAAAGTGTAATATCCCTTTAAATTTCGTACCTGGGGGGTGTCTATAGTATGCCTGTAAAGGGGCACATGTTTCCTGTGTTTAGAACAGTCTGACAGCAAAATGACATTTCTAAAGGGAAAAAAGTAATTTAAAACTACCCGCGGCTATTAATGAATTGCTGGTCCGACAATACACATAAATGTTCATTGATAAAAACGGCATGGGATTTTCCCACAGGGGAACCCCGAACCAAAATTAAAAATAAAATGTGTGGGGTCCCCCCAAATTCCAATTAAATCTTGCGGCGAATCCGCCGCAGAGACCACTTTTATCTTGTAGCTGACTGCCCGCCGAATACGAGGATACCGGGGTTATGGCAGCTAGCTGCTGCCATAACAACGATCTCCGTCCTCAAAGTTAGGACGTATATCGGCGTGCGTTGGTCGGCAAGTGGTTAAAAAGGCATATAAACGGGTCGTCCTGAGGTCTAGACAAGATTTGCTATTGAACAGAAAAACGAAGGCAATGTCTAGTATGGAGAAGCCTAGCAATCTCAGAATTATTACACGTTATACGAAACAACATAAGAGAATTAAGGCCGTTATATCCAAACATAGCCACCTTTTATGTATTGATGACCCGGTGTGGAGCTCTTTTGTCCCCGCCAGTCCTTCCATTACTTACCGCAGAACCAAATTCTGAAAGGATATACTTATACAAAGTCAATTTATGGGAGAATTCCGCGATGATCCATGTAGGCGTCCAGGCACCTTTTCGTTGTGGTGGATGCAATCGTTGTCAATATATGTACATTGGAAATAACATTAAGCTCCCGAATGGCAAGATATTTAAACCAACGCATTTTGCGAATTGCAGAACAGCAGGGGTAGCCTATATGTTATTTTGCCAATGTGGCTCATTCTATACAGGTAAAACCAAGCGAGAATTCCATAAAAGGGCATATAGGCATATTTTGAGCATGAAAAAAATCTAACCCAGACCTCCGATTAGGCAGACATGTGAGTGATGTCCATAGAAGCAAAAATTCCCCAGATAAAGTTCTTAATCCTTGACAGAATACACTCGAGTACTCGATGTGGTGATTGAGAATCCTACTACAATGTGAAACACGTTGGATAATGAATTTAAACACTACCTTACCTCCTGGTCTTAATGATAGGTTTAGCTATCGCCCCTTTCTGGAGGGTTCTTCATCTGGGGGCTGGCAGGAATAGACATTTCTTCTAATATTTATTAATTATGATTTAGATATTTTCTATTATTCTGAGTTTATTTTTTTCTTTTTAACACAGGTTCTCTGCCCTATGATTTACCATTCAATTTGAGGTATCTTGGTATATATACTCCACAGCACACTATTCCCCTTGAATGAAGGACACTCTATGCCCCTCTGGGTATATTTTGTGTTCCACACCATTATTATGTCGGTCTCCTCTGTCCTCCTTTTTCTTTTTTCTTTTTTTTTTTTCTTCTCTTCTTTTTTCTTCCATCTGACTATCAGTTACTACTATTTTTTCTGTTTGGCCCTTGTCCCCACTGATTTCTCACCCGGCGCACTGGGGGGGGGGAATTAGGCGCTTAGTACGCTGTTGCCCCTTCATTTTTTTGTGGCTTTGATTTGAGCGAGGATCCTTTGAGCTCTGCCAATTGGCTGTGAGTGTGCGTCGGAGTTCCCCCGGAGCACAGGCCGCCGTCATGCCTACCTGGGGCAGCATCCTGCGCTCGGGTAAAGGTTGGTCCCGGCTACCCAGTGGATGCGCAGGCGCAGTGGACGATCTCTCGTCACTGGGCCTGTGTCATGACGTCCGAGCGGCGATGCGCATGCGTGGGGCGTTGTCTGGGTATTTATCAGAGCCGTCAGAGGCATGTAAACACAGCTGCGACGGCTCTGATCACTGGCTTTCTGTGGCGTGCAATCAGACGGAAGTAAAGAGAAATACTTTTAGACCTTTTTATGTTCTGTTGTATGGCCCTACTTGTGCCCTCACTCGTCACAATCCATATGCATCCCTACAGGCACAATTCCTGGGCTGGACACCATCGATTCCAGCCAATCTTTGGGATTTGCAAATACTGGATGTTGTCTGAGTGACATCTTTGATACGCTATCCCCCTAGGTATGTACGCTGAACCCACCTTGTTTTTTGCCTATACTGTTGCAAATTTACAATATTAAATCCTGATATCCTGTCTCCCATTTAAGATCATTTTATCTGATTTTTGGTTGGAGACTCTCCCGGACCTTCGCTGAGTGATCCGTGTTGGACTATTATTTTTTTGGGGGGGCCTTTTGACAGCAGTCTTTTCACTTATTTACCCTTTTGATACATGGGGCCCTCTCAGTTTCCTACACTGTTTGGGATATTCTTGGTACGTGACCCGTGGTGCTTATTTTCTTGTGTTTTATGCACTTTTATGTTGATTTACTCCTGAAATGTATTTTTGTACTAATGCTTATTTAATGACATCTATGCTTCTCTAATAGACACCGGGCTTTGTATGTTAAAAAAACCCTGAAGAAGGGCATCAAGCCGGAAATGTCGGGTTCATCCATTAGCCTACACGTGTCTGTATATGTATCATAATTTATATAAATGTTTATGCACTTTTCTGTCCCTGATGACTTAAAGTATTTTATTGTATATAAAATTTTGTAATAAACTCTTTTTTTACATGACAAAATACTGTTTTCGGTCACTTTAAAAGTCCCACCCACCAAAGGGGGTTTCGTTTTTTTCCATAAAGATATGGATGAGCGAGTTTGGGGTTGAAGGATCTTGACTAGCCTGACCTCAACCCGATAGAACACCTTTGGGATGAATTTGAGCGGAGACCGTGATCCACTTCTTCTCGTCCAACATCAGTGCCTGACCTCACAATTGTGCTTCTGGTAGAATGGTCAAACATTCCCATAGACACACTACTAAACCTTGTGGACAGCCTTCCCAGAAGAGTTGAAGCTGTTATAGCTGCAATGGGTGGGCCAACTCAATATTGAACCCTACGGACTAAGACTGGAATGTCATTAGGGTTAGGGTTTCCCCTTGAAGAACAAGGTTAGGACTCAGGGATTGGAATAGGGACGTTAGGGTTAGGGTTAGGGTTTGGGTTTAGGGTTAGGGTTTAGGGTTAGGGTTTCCCCTTGAAGAACAAGGTTAGGAATTGGAATAGGGACCTCCTCCAAAGGTCAAAGGTCAAGAGGTGTGGCTGACCCACCCCCACCAAAGTGTTCCGCCTACCCCAACTAAGTCGGGGAATGAACACTATAGTATATATATATATATATATATACACACACACACACGTACAGGCATGTGTGCTTAAACTTTAAGGTGCACACCTTAAGGTAGGTGGCTGCACACACCTATGTACAAACTATTCATTGTTATCTCACACAGGTTTGATATTTTTACATTTTCTAGACACAGGGAAGAGTGGATAAATTGCTAATTATATGTACACAGTGATATCACCGAGAAAACCTTTGTTTCGTACTACAGGGCAGTGCCACCTCCTGTCAATTATCTTCTTTGCAATGCATTGACATCAGTTGAGTTGTAAAGGAGGTTACAAACAACAAACACAGGACCACATATATAATCTGAATCTAGCCGTGGTACTTTTTTTAATTTAAGGTGCATCCCACCTTAAAAGAATCGGATCTCCACACCGCCGTTCAATAGTCCAGATTTAGATTTATTCCAGAAAGGGTCAAGGAGGACAATAAAAAGGAGTATCCAACATGTTTCAGAGGTCCTTCACCGGGGCTTCCAAAAGCCGCTGCTGGTGGGATCTGAGGAAGATCATTACACTGGATAAAATACTCTTCAAGGTTCCTTCATTATTCCCGAATCCCGATACATTGTTTCCTACTGCATGCCCTGATGATGGACCTCCAAAATGTGTTGGATGGTCCTTTTATTGTTTCTTTGACCCTTACTGGAATAAAATTGTATCTGGACTATTGAGAAGTGGACCTAACTAGAACCTTCAGGGCTCCAGTGCAAGAAACCATAAAGGAGCCCCCTGACTGCTAGGGGTCTTTCTGTCAGTCCCAGGGCCCTTTCCTCAGGACCGTCTCAGCACAAATATTTGCCCATCCCCTAAACCCACCTAAAAACAGTTCACCCCCCTAGCACAAATCCTCTACCTCTAAAATTTCCCCACCTAGTACACATCGCCCCCCCACTTCAAATGCCCCCTCCCAGCACAAATTCTCCCCAGCAAAAAATCTTCTTTCTTCCATTCCCCACCCCCCCTTAAAGACAATTCACCCCTCCTATCACAAATCCTCTAGCTCTAAAATTTCCGTCCTTAGTATCTATCTTCTCCCCCCCACTTCAAATGCCCCCCTCCCAGCACAAATCTTTGTCCTCCAATCCCCCTCCCAACACAAATCCCCCTTCCCCCTAAATCATCACTCTTACCACTCCCCCGCCCAAACTTCCCCTTCTAGAACAATCCATACCCGCTACCTCCCCCCAAATCTCCCATCCCAACACAAATCCCTGTAATTCATCACTTTTAGCACCCCCCATCTCAAATTTCCCCTCCTAGAACAATACTTACCCCTTGCCTCCCCCACAAATCCCCCCTCCCAACATAAATCCCCCAAAAATCTCCACTCTTAGCACCCCCCAAATTCCCCCTCCTAGAACAATACTTACCCCCTGCCTCCCCCCAAATCCCCCCTCCCAACATAAATCCCTGTAAATCACAACTCCTAGCACTCCCCCCCAATTTCCCCTCCTAGAACAATACTTACCCCCTAAAAAACAAACAAGCTCTTGCGAGCTACCATGTGAAAATAATTAGAGATGATTAAAGGACAGCTGCTACCATTGACCACGTCTCATATGCTCATGCCAAATAAAAATGAATACCAATATAATGCTGCGCTATTCAAATGTAATCAAACGATAATCGTACTAAATCCTAATATTACTGACTGCAGTTAAATATTTTCCCTTCCCAACATGTGTCGATACCGGGAAATAATGTATCTTCCTCAGGGGGAATCCCCCCTAAGGAAGATAATAATTGTGTACTATGCAGGGTTACATATTTCTCTTTTGCATATGAATGCAACATGTGTATATAGAGGTGTGTATGCTAGACAGGTTGTCATTGGGAGTATCGCATAGGATTACAATTTTTAATTGTTTATGATAGCAACTTTTAATCGCATAAGATTGCATTATTATGCTCACTAGATTTTTTAAGTAGGAATGGATTATCTCACCACCTATATTTGACTACAGTCAGTAATATTAGGATTTAGTACAATTATCATTTGATTACATTTGGATAGCGCAGCATTATATTGGCATAAATACTTTCCCCCTGCCTCCCCCAAAATCTCCCATCCCAACGCAAGTCTCCAAAAATCACCAATCTTAGCCCCCACCCCCAAATTTCTGCTACAACAATACTTACCCCCTGCCTCCCCCCAAATTTCCCCTTCCAAAACAAATCCCTGTAGATCATCACTCTTAGCACTCCCCCCCCAAATTTCCCCTCCTAGAACAATACTTACACCCTGCCTCCCCCCAAATCTCCCATCCCAACACAAATCCCCAAAAATCACCAATCTTAGCTCCCACCCCACCCCCAAATGTCTGCTACAATACCCCACTGCCTCCCCCCAAATTCCCCCTTCCCACACAATTCCCCTCCCCCAAATCTCTTTATGACGTATGACCTACATGATACCTTAGTGCCCAGGGAAGCCACCCCTTGTCCTGGCCCTGGGTGCAGTCCCAATCAATGCGACTTAAAACACAAAAAAAAAGTTCCTGCACTACTTTTCTGCAACTTTGGTGCCATAGACGGCAATGTTAAATCACAAAAGTCACAAGGAAATCGCAAGCAAGTCGCAGGGAAGTCACAGGACTTTTTACGGTCCTGCAGCAGGACCCTTTCACATGTTCTGCTGCAGGCCCCCATCCTGCTATCTTGAGACTGCCCCCCATTCACTAATGTGACCTTTGCGACCCTGGTATTTCCGGCACTGACCCACACCAACACCATTATATTACTATTGGATAACAACAGCAGTTAAAACAACATAGTGGGTTCTTTTCACTTTCAAAAGCAGAAAATACATGTTGAGGATTTCTATAGGGTTCTAATCCTTCTACTCTCCATCCAACAGTAGATATACAGTACAGACCCACCATAATTCACGTGGACTCAACAAGACCTTGGGGCAAGGCTTCATTCATGGTAGATGTGATGTATCTGGTACTTTGTTGTCTTGGTGTCTCTCCAACAAGACAATAAAAGAGACCAGAAGAATATATTACACAATCGAAATTGGGGGAACCGAAAGATTAGCCCTGTTGGAAGCACATCCTCCATTCTCCGGTAAATCCTTCGCCATTCTCCCATCTAGATATACGTTGATGAGAAGGGGTCTAGGCACTGCTTGTTTTTGTAAAATTTGTATTAAGAAAACAAGAGAAAATAAATAACAATTAAATGCAAACCAATTAAATAAAATTGTACTTTTCTGTGATTGGTTGACCAAAGCTGATCCAAGCAAGACTTGTTGGACTAATCATGGAACAATAGAAAGATATATAAAGATTACAATGTCTTGGGATGAAAAAAAGCCAATAGAGATAGAGAGGAACGAGTCTGGAAAATTGGGCAAAGTGACCGGTATACATCCGGTCCCAGTCTCACCTTCTTGATGGAGCAAGTTTATCTGTTCCAATGTCCACTGTGATATTGGTGTAGAGTGGGAGAAGCTCCTTGGACAGCAGTTTATACTGGAGGGTGTTTAGACCGTCTTGTCTCCAAGTCCTCCCTGTCTGTCCCAGAAGGTAGAACCGTTGTGGGTTTTGCTCGTTCGCTTGGTCTGGAGCATGCTTTATCATTTTATACCTTCCTACAAGGACCGACGGCCGAGATATCTGCATGCCGCTGATTTGAATTCGAGACGCTAAGTCGTCGTCCTCGCCGCCCCAGCCCCAGTAAGAGTTTGAAAATCCGTTAACTTTTTCATACTGCTCGGGAGTCAATGCAGAGACGCCCCCAAAGCATAACTGGTAGGGCAGAATGTAATTAAACTTGTCTATGGCAACAGAAGCGTGTTTGGGGAACCCATCACAGGTGTACAAGTTGTGGTCATCTTCAGGGATGAGGTCCACGTCATGAAAGAACAAGCAGTCCCAGGCCTCATCCTTCATGGCTTCTTTAAAGCCAACGTTCATGAGTTTAGCGCGGTTAAAAGTGAAGTTGCCCGCTTGGTGGATGATGTAGATGCCGTAGTTCAGCTGTTGGCGTTGCAAGAATGGATGCAAATAGTACAAGAGGTATTTAAGGTGCTTCTCTCTGTTCCGGTGAGGGATAATGATGGCTGTCTTCTTTTTGGAGATACAGTCGGGGGGCTCGTAGAGGCCTCCTTGGGTCACATTGGGGTTCTCCTGTATCACGTCTTCCAGTCTGTGGGATTTTGGTAACTGGACATGGATTGGCCCTTTTAAATATGGCGAGATTGCCGGGCAAGGCTCCGTTTCAGTTTTTCCTGGACTCACGGGGTCTGTGGTCATCTTTTGGTCTCCTTTGAGGTACAGGTAGGTGATGACCCCCAGCTGGACACAGACAAGGAGCAGCAGGCAATATATCTTTCTGGAGGTCATTTGGCAGTTCTCTCTGACCCAGGTGCCAAAATCCGAGAGATAAATACGGAGAAACGGATGTCTACAGTCAGGCAGACAGCAAGTTTGTGTTTCTATCTCAACCTTTGCAAAGCTTCTTATTGTCTTCTTATGTGGTGCCAGACAATTATCTCTGATATAGAAAGAGATGTCTCCGGGCAGAACCTTCAATACAAAAATCAGGTTTGACAAGGGTTGCCACCTTTGCTTCAAGTCAAACCTAAACACTTTGGCAGAGCGCAACAATTTGCATAAACTTTACATATATTCTGCTATTAAATAACATTTCTAATCATATGAAGTTAATAACAAGAGTCCCCCTTTACATCAGAGTCCACAGAGTTCCCTTTTTACATTTGAACTCACAGAGTTCCCTTTCACTGTAAGGGGGGACTCTGCATACTCTGATGTAAGGAAGAACTCTGGGGACTCTAACATGAGGGATGCTCTGAGAACCCTTATTTAAGGGAGAACACAACTCTGATGCACAGAGAGGACTCTGATGTAAGGGGGAACACTGTGGCCTCTGGTGTAAAGGGGAACTCTGGTGTAAGGGGTGCTCTGAGAACCCTGATTTGCCTTAGTGTACTCACTCAGAGGCAGGAGAGAGAAGCGGGGAGACTTTAGTCACAGACAGGGATGGATGGTGAGCTCACTCACCCCTTGGCAATCAGCATCTCTCATCCAAATGTATCTGAGGCTGCTGGGAAGCCATAGTCTGGTCGGAAAAATGTGTCCGGGTTTCAGGCAGTCTGAAACCCGGACACATGGTTCCAAATCTCGAACTGTCCGGGTGAATCCCGGATGGGTGGCAACCCTAGGTTTGACAAGCTAAGTGACCAGGGGTTAGGAAGATATTTTAACAATTTCCCGGTCCGTCCCAAGTGATCCAGTCCCAGTCTGTTTTCCAGGTAACTCCCCCCCAGTAGTTTCTCATGTATTACCACAAGTAGGACGCACATGTCGCCCCCTTTGTCCTAAACAGGGGGTATTATGTCAGTTTAGTTTTTGGCCGGGCTGTAGTTACCTCAGACTGACTGTATAGTTTTTCACTTGGTTTTCCCCTAAGCTTTACCACTTTACCCCCCACCCCACCCCAATTCATGACCAGGCCATTATTTATAATACGGCACTGCGTTACTTTAACTGACAATTGCGCGGTCGTGTGACGTTGTACCCAAATAAAATGAGGTCCTTTTTTTTCCCACAAATAGAACTTTTTTTTGGTGGTATTTGCGATTTTTACCGTAATGGGGTAAGGTGAGCAGATTTTTAAAATGAAATCCGGGGACATATTTTTTTTTTTTTATTGGAAAATGGTAAACTATTTTATAAGCATATTTGCTGACGGTTATGGATGGACGGTGTCAGTAAAGCAGTGGACAGTGTCAGTAGTTTTTTATTTATACATTTTTACAAATATATATTTATTTCTTTTTTTTTTTACAGTTTATTTTCTTCTTTTGTTTACATTTTTTTCACAATTCATTATTGGGGGATGGAGTTTGGCATTGAATTGTATCAGTAGGGCAGTGGGGCCAAGCCCAACCCCTGAAAAACAACCCCCCACCATAATCCCCCCTCCACCAAATGATTTGGACAAGTGCACAAAGCAAGGTCCATTAAAACATGGATGAGCGAGTTTGGGGTGGAGGAACTTGACTGGCCTGACCTCAACCCCATAGAACACCTTTAAGAAGAATTAGAGTGGAAATTTGGCGGAGGGGGGATTATAGTGTGGGGTTGTTTTTCAGGGGTTGGGCTTGGCCCCTTAGTTCCAGTGAAGGGAACTCTTAAGGTATCGGCATACCAAGACATTTTGGACAATTTCATGCTACCGACTTTGTGGGAACAGTTTGGGGACGGCCCCTTCCTGTTCCAACATGACTGCCCACCGGTGCACCTTTGTGCATAAAGACATGGATGAGCGAGTTTGGGGTGGAGGAACTTGACTGGCCTTCACAGAGTCCTGACCTCAACCCGATAGAACACATTTGGGATGAATTAGAGTGGGGACTGCGAGCCAGGCCTTCTCGCCCAAGTGCCTGACCTCACAAATGTGCTTCTGGAAGAATGGTCAAACATTCCCATAGACACACTCCTAAACCCAGAAGAGTTGAAGCTGTTATAGGTGGGCCCACTCAATAATGAACCCTATGGACTAAGACTGGGATGCCATTAATGTTCCTGTGGGTGTAAAGGCAGGCGTCCCAATACTTTTGACAATATAGTGTATACACCATACATGTAGGGTTGCCACCTGTCCAGTATTCACAGGGACAGTCCAGGTTTTGAATCATGTGTCAGGATTTCAGTCCGCCTGAAACCCGGACACAATATTCAGACAGGAATGGGGCTCAGAACAGGGCCTGATAGGAGGGTGAGGAGGCACTATGCGCGCCACATTACTATTCTCTTTGGAGCTCCCAAAGGTGTCCCAGGTCTGTTACAATCCTATGGTGTATTGCATTAGGGTGTGCACCCCAAAGCTCAAACATGCGTGTGTGTGTATGCATGTATGTATGTATGTGTAATACATAAATATATATACAGACACACTCTTATGAATAAATGTAAAAAACAGTAGGGCCATGGGCGGTGTCAGTAGAACAGTGGACCTCTCAGTAGTCTTTTATATTTATTATTTTATATTTGTATTATTTTTTAAAAAGTTTTAGGGGCCCCATTGAGGAGACTATGGTGAAATATCAGGAGGGTAAATCTGCGCCACACAGTGTGATTAGGGTGTGCCCAGGCACACCCGGCACACACCCTGTGCACGTCTATGGGTGTATGCTAAAGTGTTTGGGTTTGGCTTGAAGAAAAAGTGACAACCCTAAGTATATGTGTAAGTGATTCCTGCAGTCTTGGGACAAGAACTTCTCGGAATTGAGTAGAACATTCTAGAGGAAGTCCACCCGACCCCAGCATCTTAGAAGGCGAAAGGTGCACCATGGCCTCCTTTATATTATCGATAGTAATCGGGGGGAGGACCTCCAGCAGACTAACCTGAGAAGGGGGTCAAAGAAGGAATGCAGTTAGGTCAACCTCAGAGTGGTAAGCGGTAGAGTAGTGGTCAGTAAAGTGACTGAAGTGGATTGAAGTGACTTTGAAGGTGGCATGGCTGTTGGTGGCAGACGGGCTGGTCTGAGTGTTTCTGGGATTTTCACGCATAACTATCTCTCGGGTTTACAGAGAATGGTGTGAAAAAGAGAAAATATCCAGTGAGCGGAGGTTGTGTGGAGGAAATTTTTTCAAAAGGTCTTAACTGTGTGTAAATCTTCTCTATGTCATTATTTACCTGGAGGTAGTGGGAACCATCAAAAGAAATGTTTCAGCCTTAGAATACTTATTAATACATAATGTTTTTTCTTTTGATGGTTCCCACTACCTCCAGGTACAAGGCGTGGCTATGGGGACCCGTTGTGCCCCCTCCTAAGCCAATTTGTACCTGGGGGAGTGGGAACCATCAAAAGAAATGTTTCAGCCTTAGAATACATATTAACACATAATGTTTTATTTTATGGTTCCCACTACCTCCAGGTACAAGGCGTAGCTATGGGGGCCCGTTGTGCCCCCTCCTACGCCAATTTGTATCTGGAAGTAGTGGGAACCATCAAAAGAAATGTTTCAGCCTTAGAATACATATTAACACATAATGTTTTATCTTTTGATGGTTTTCACTACCTCCAAGTACAAGGCGTAGCTATGGGGGCCCGTTGTGCCCCCTCCTATGCCAATTTGTACCTGGAAGTAGTGGGAACCATCAAAAGAAATGTTTCAGCCTTAGAATACATATTAACACATAATGTTTTTTTTTATGGTTCCTACTACCTCCAGGTACAAGGCGTAGCTATGGGGGCCAGTTGTGCCCCCTCCTACATTAATTTGTACCTGGGGGAGTGGGAACCATCAAAAGAAATGTTTCAGCCTTAGAATACTTATTAATACATAATGTTTTTTCTTTTGATGGTTCCCACTACCTCCAGGTACAAGGCGTAGCTATGGGGGCCCGTTGTGCCCCCTCCTACACCAATTTGTACCTGGAAGTAGTGGGAACCATCAAAAGAAATGTTTCAGCCTTAGAATACATATTAACACATAATGTTTTATCTTTTGATGGTTTTCACTACCTCCAAGTACAAGGCGTAGCTATGGGGGCCCGTTGTGCCCCCTCCTATGCCAATTTGTACCTGGAAGTAGTGGGAACCATCAAAAGAAATGTTTCAGCCTTAGAATACATATTAACACATAATGTTTTTTTTATGGTTCCTACTACCTCCAGGTACAAGGCGTAGCTATGGGGGCCCGTTGTGCCCCCTCCTACATTAATTTGTACCTGGGGGAGTGGGAACCATCAAAAGAAATGTTTCAGCCTTAGAATACATATTAACACATCATGTATTTTTCTTTTGATTGTTCCCACTACCTCTAGGTACAAGGCGTAGTAATGGGGACCCGTCGTACCCCTTCCTACGCCAATTTATACGTGGAGGTAGTGGAAACCCTCAAAAGAAATGTTTCAGCCTTAGAATACATATTAACACATAATGTTTTTTCTTTTGATGGTTCTCACTACCTCCAGGTACAAGGCGTAGCTATGGCGACCCATTGTGCCCCCTCCTATGCCAATTTGTACCTGGGGGAGTGGGAACCATCAAAAGAAATGTTTCAGCCTTAGAATACATATTAACACATAATGTTTTTTCTTTTGATGGTTCCCACTACCTCCAGGTACAAGGAGTAGCTATGGGGACCCGTTGTGCTCCCTCTTACGCCAATTTGTACCTGGGGGAGTGGTAACAGGCTTTTTTGTGTTCTCCACAGGAGTCTGAAATGATGGCTCTCTTTTCACAGCTTTCTAAATTAGTTGAGAGAAAGGCTCATCTTCTCTGGCATGTTGATGGTTTTGATCAATATACTGTATCAGAGATGATGATATAAACCCATTTGGACTGCGTATTCAAATAATCCCCAATTTTGACACCATAGGCGACACGCGGCGATACCTCACATGTGTGGTTTGAACATCGTTTTCATATGCGGGCGCTACTCACGTATGCGATCGCTTCTGCACGCGAGCTCGGCGGGACGGGGCGCGCTTAAAAAAATTTTTTCTTTTCTTATTTATTTAACCTTTTATTTTTTATGTTTACGCTGTTCTTTAAAAAAAAAAAAGTCACGCTTATTCCTATTACAAGTAATGTAAACATCCTTTGTAATAGAAAAAAAAAGCATGACAGGACCTCTTAAATATGAGATCCAGGGTCAAAAAGACCTCAGATCTCATATTTAAACTAAAATGCAATAAAAAAAACGTGTCATTTAAAAAAAGATGTAGAATAAAAATGGCCCTTTAAGAGCTATGGGCGGAAGTGACGTTTTGACGTCGCTTCCACCCTGCAATGCCATGGAGACGGATGGGGGGGGGCTATCTTCCCCTCACTCATCTCCATGACATTGCAGGGCGGAAGCGACGTCAAAACGTCACTTCTGCCCATAGCTCTTAAAGGGCCATTTTTTTTTTACATCATTTTTTTAAATGACACATTTTTTTAATTGCATTTTAGTTTAAATATGAGATGTGAGGTCTTTTTGACCCTGGATCTCATATTTAAGAGGTCCTGTCATGCTTTTTTTTTTCTATTACAAAGGATGTTTACATCCCTGCACACACCTATGTACATACCATTCATTGTTATCTCACACAGGTTTGATATTTTTACATTTTCTAGACACAGGGAAGAGTGGATAATTTGCTAATTATATGTACACAGTGATATCACCGAGAAAACCTTTGTTTCGTACTGCAGGGCAGTGTCACCTCCTGTCAATTATCTTCTTTGCAATGCATTGACATCAGTTGAGTTGTGAAAGAGGTTACAAACAACAAACATAGGACCAGATATAATTTTAGGCTAGCTGTGGTACTTTTTTTTATCTGAGGTGCATCCCATGTTAAAAGAATCGGATCTCCACACCGCCGTTCAATAGTCCAGATTCAGTTTTATTCCAGAAAGGGTCAAGGAGGACAATAAAAAGGAGTATCCAACGTGTTTCAGAGGTCCTTCACCGGGGCTTCCAAAAAGCAGCTGCTGGTGGGATCTGAGGAAGATCATTACACTGGATAAAATACTCTTCAAGGTCCATTCATTATTCCCGAATCCCGATACATTGTTTCCTACTGCATGCCCTGATGATGGACCTCCAAAATGTGTTGGATGGTCCTTTTATTGTTTCTTTGACCCTTACTGGAATAAAATTGTATCTGGACTATTGAGCAGTGGACCTAACTAGAACATTCAGGGCTCCAGTGCACGAAACCATAAAGGAGCCCCCTGACTGTTAGGGGTCTTTCTGTCAGTCCCAGGGCCCTTTCCTCAGGCTCCGAGCCTGGGGCCCTTCCCATTGATTTACTTTGCTCCTGTCGCAGGGACCCTATATAAGCCCACTGCTGCGACTTATCATGCAACTTATGACACGTAAAGTCACATGATAAGTCAAAACACATTAACTTCAATGGGTGCAGTCAGTGCCAGAACAAGGTCATCTAGAGCCCAGGGTGAACATGCCAAACTGCCCCCCCGTCCCAACCTGTCCCGTCCCAAGATGTATGAGCATTATCTGTCAGCAAAACTACCCCCCACAAAAACACTGAGCACTAATCTGTATGCCTACCCCCTAAGCATAAATTTCCCCTCCTCCCCTGCTGAAATACCCGCACTCAGCACAAATATTTGCCCATCCCCTAAACCCCCCCTAAAAACAGTTCACCCCCCTAGCACAAATCCCCCTAAAATTTCCCCACCTTGTACACTTCCCCCCCCCCCCACACTTCAAATGCCCCCTCCCAGCACAAATTCTCCCCAGCAAAATTCTTCTTTCTTCCATTCCCCACCCCCCCTTATAGACAATTCACCCCTCTTGTCACAAATCCTCTAGCTCTAAAATTTCCGCCCTTAGTACCCATCTTCTCCACCCACTTCAAATGCCCCCCTCCCAGCACAAATCTTTGTCTTCCAATCCCCCCTTCCAACACAAATCCCCCTTCCCCCTAAATCATCACTCTTAGCACTCCCCCCCAAACTTCTCCTTCTAGAACAATACTTACCCCCTACCTCCCCCCAAATCTCCCATCCCAACACAAATCCCTGTAATTCATCACTCTTAGCACCCCCCCACACAAATTTCCCCTCCTAGAACAATACTTACCCCCTGCCTTCCCCACAAATCCCCCCTTCCAACATAAATCCCCCAAAAATCTCCACTTTTAGCACCCCCCGAATTCCCCCTCCTAGAACAATACTTACCCCCTGCCTACCCCACAAATCCCCCTCCCAACATAAATCCCTGTAAATCACAACTCCTAGCACTCCCCCCCCCCCCAATTTCCCCTCCTAGAACAATACTTACCCCCTAAAAAACAAACAAGCTCTTGTGAGCTACCATGTGAAAATCCAAATGATAATTAGAGATGATTAAAGAACAGCTGCTACCATTGACCACGTCTCATATGCTCATGCCAAATAAAAATTAATACCAATATAATGCTGCGCTATCCAAATGTAATCAAATGATAATCGTACTAAATCCAATATTACTGACTGCAGTTAAATATTTCCCCTTCCCAACATGTGTCGATACCGGGAAATAATGTATCTTCCTCAGGGGGAATCCCCCCTGAGGAAGATAATAATTGCATAAGATTGCATTATTATATTCACTAGATTTTTTACATAGGAATGGAATATCTCACCACCTATATTTAACTACAGTCAGTAATATTAGGATTTAGTACAATTATCATTTGATTACATTTGGATAGCGCAGCATTATATTGGCATAAATACTTACCCCCTGCCTCCCCCCAAATCTCCCATCCCAACACAAATCCCTGTAAATCATCACTCTTAGCACCCCCCAATTCCCCTCCCAGAACAATACTTACCCCCTGCCTCCCCCCAAATCTCCTATCCCAACACAAATCCCCAAAAATCACCAATCTTAGCCCCCACCCCCAAATTTCCCCTCCTAGAACAATAATTACCCCCTGCCTCCCCCCAAATCTCCCATTCCAACACAAATCCCCAAAAATCACCAATCTTAGCCCCCCCCAAATTTCCCCTCCTAGAACAATACTTACCCCCTGCCTCCCCCCAAATCTCCTATCCCAACACAAATCCCCAAAAATCACCAATCTTAGCCCCCACCCCCAAATCTACCCTCCTAGAACAATACTTACCCCCTGCCTCCCCCAAATCTCCCATTCCAACACAAATCCCCAAAAATCACTAATCTTAGCCCCCCCACCCCCAAATTTCTGCTACAATACTTACCCACTGCCTTCCCCCAAATTTCCCCTTCCAAAACAAATCCCTGTAAATCATCACTCTTAGCACTCCCCCCCCCCCAAATTTCCCCTCCTAGAACAATACTTACACCCTGCCTCCCCCCAAATCTCCCATCCCAACACAAATCCCCAAAAATCACAAATCTTAGCCCCCACCCCACCCCCAAATGTCCGCTACAATACTTACCCACTGCCTCCCCCCAAATTCCCCCTTCCCACACAATTCACCTCCCCCAAATCTCTTTGTGGCCCCCCCCAACCTCACATGATACCTTAGTGCCCAGGGCAACCACCCCTTGTCCTGGCCCTGTGTGCAGTCCTAATCAATGCGACTTAAGTTACAGCAACACAAAAAAAGAGTTCCTGCACTACTTTTCTGCAACTTTGGTGCCATAGACAGCAATGTTAAATCACAAAAGTCACAAGGAAATCGCAAGCAAGTCGCAGGGAAGTCACAGGACTTTTTACGGTCCTGCAGCAGGACCCTTTCACATGTTCTGCTGCAGGCCCCCATCCTGCTATCTTGAGATTCTCCCCCCATTCACTAATGCGACCTTTGCGACTCTGGTATTTCCGGCACTGACCCACACCAACACCATTATATTACTATTGGATAACAACAGCAGTTAAAACAACATAGTGGGTTCTTTTCACTTTCAAAAGCAGAAAATACATGTTGAGGACTTGTATAGGGTTCTAATCCTTCTACTCTGCATCCAACAGTAGATATACAGTACAGACCCACCATAATTCATGTGGACTCAACAAGACCTTGGGGCAAGGGTTCATTCATGGTAGATGTGATGTATCTGGTACTTTGTTGTCTTGGTGTCTCTCCAACAAGACAATAAAAGAGACCAGAAGAATATATTACACAATCGAAATTGGGGGAACCGAAAGATTAGCCCTGTTGGAAGCACATCCTCCATTCTCCGGTAAATCCTTCGCCATTCTCCCATCTAGATATATGTTGATGAGAAGGGGTCTAGGCACTGCTTGTTTTTGTAAAATTTGTATTAAGAAAACAAGAGAAAATAAATAACAATTAAATGCAAACCAATTAAATAAAATTGTACTTTTCTGTGATTGGTTGACCAACAAAAACTGATCCAAGCAAGACTTGTTGGACTAATAGTGGAACGATAGAAAGATATATAAAGATCACAATGTCTTGGGATGAGTAAAAGCCAATAGAGATAGAGAGGAACGAGTCTGGAAAATTGGGCAAAGTGACCGGTATACATCCGGTCCCAGTCTCACCTTCTTGATGGAGCAAGTTTATCTGTTCCAATGTCCACCGTGATATTGGTGTAGAGCGGGAGAAGCTCCTTGGACAGCAGTTTATACTGGAGGGTGTTTAGACCGTCTTGTCTCCAAGTCCTCCCTGTCTGTCCCAGAAGGTAGAACCGTTGTGGGTTTTGCTCGTTCGCTTGGTCTGGAGCATGCTTTATCATTTTATACCTTCCTACAAGGACCGACGGCCGAGATATCTGCATGCCGCTGATTTGAATTCGAGACGCTAAATCGTCGTCCTCGCCGCCCCAGCCCCAGTAAGAGTTTGAAAATCCGTTAACCTTTTCATACTGCTCAGGAGTAAACGCAGAGACGCCCCCAAAGCACAACTGGTAGGGCAGAATGTAATTAAACTTGTCTATGGCAACAGAAGCGTGTTTGGGGAACCCATCACAGGTGTACAAGTTGCGGTCATCTTCGGGGATGAGGTCCACGTCATGAAAGAACAAGCAGTCCCAGGCCTCGTCCTTCATGGCTTCTTTAAAGCCAATGTTCATGAGTTTAGCACGGTTAAAAGTGAAGTTGCCCACTTGGTGGATAATGTAGATGCCGTAGTTCAGCTGTTGGCGTTGCAAGAATGGATGCAAATTGTACAAGAGATATTTAAGGTGCTTCTCTCTGTTCCGGTGAGGGATAATGATGGCTGTCTTCTTTTTGGAGATACAGTCGGGGGGCTCGTAGAGGCCTCCTTGGGTCACATTGGGGTTCTCCTGTATCACGTCTTCCAGTCTGTGGGATTTTGGTAACTGGACATGGATTGGCCCTTTTAAATATGGCGAGATTGCCGGGCAAGGCTCCGTTTCATTTTTTCCTGGACTCACGGGGTCTGTGGTCATCTTTTGGTCTCCTTTGAGGTACAGGTAGGTGATGACCCCCAGCTGGACACAGACAAGGAGCAGCAGGCAATATATATTTCTGGAGGTCATTTGGCAGTTCTCTCCGACCCAGGTGCCAAAATCCGAGAGATAAATACGGAGAAACGGATGTCTACAGTCAGGCAGACAGCAAGTTTGTGTTTCTATCTCAACCTTTGCAAAGCTTCTTATTGTCTTCTTATGTGGTGCCAGACAATTATCTCTGATATAGAAAGAGATTTCTCCAGGAAGAACCTTCAATACAAAAATCAGGTTTGACAAGGGTTGCCACCTTTGCTTCAAGTCAAACCTAAACACTTTGGCAGAGCGCAGCAATTTGCATAAACTTTACATATATTTTGCTATTAAATATCATTTCTAATCATATGAAGTTAATAACAAGAGTCCCCCTTAACATCAGAGTCCACAGAGTTCCCTTTTTACATTTGAACTCACAGAGTTCCCTTTCACTGTAAGGGGGGACTCTGCAGACTCTGATGTAAGGAAGAACTCTGGGGACTCTAACATGAGGGATGCTCTGAGAACCCTGATTTAAGGGAGAACACAACTCTAATGCACAGAGAGGACTCTGATGTAAGGGGGAACACTGTGGCCTCTGGTGTAAAGGGGAACTCTGGTGTAAGGGGTGCTCTGAGAACCCTGATTTGCCTTAGTGTACTCACTCAGAGGCAGGAGAGAGAAGCGGGGAGACTTCAGTCACAGACAGGGATGGATGGTGAGCTCACTCACCCCTTGGCAATCAGCATCTCTCATCCAAATGTATCTGAGGCTGCTGGGAAGCCATAGTCCGGTCAGAATAATGTGTCCGGGTTTCAGGCAATCTGAAACCCGGACATATGGTTCCAAATCCCGAACTGTCCGGGTGAATCCCGGATGGGTGGCAACCCTAGGTTTGACAAGCTAAGTGACCAGGGGTTAGGAAGATATTTTAACAATTTCCCGGTCCGTCCCAAGTGATCCAGTCCCAGTCTGTTTTCCAGGTAACTTCCCCCCCCAGTAGTTTCTCATGTATTACCACAAGTAGGACGCACATGTCGCCCCCTTTGTCCTAAACAGGGGGTATTATGTCAGTTTAGTTTTTGGCCGGGCTGTAGTTACCTCAGACTGACTGTATAGTTTTTCACTTGGTTTTCCCCTAAGCTTTACCACTTTACCCCCCACCCCACCCCAATTCATGACCAGGCTATTATTTATAATACGGCACTGCGTTACTTTAACTGACAATTGCGCGGTCGTGCGACATTGTACCCAAATAAAATTAGGTTCTTTTTTTCCCACAAATAGAACTTTTTTTTGGTGGTATTTACGTTTTTTACCGTAATGGGGTAAGGTGAGCAGATTTTTAAAATGAAATCCGGGGACATATTTATTTTTTTTTATTGGAAAATGGTAAACTATTTTATAAGCATATTTGCTGCCGGTTATGGATGGACGGTGTCAGTAAAGCAGTGGACAGTGTCAGTAGTTTTTTTATTTATACATTTTTACAAATGTATTTATATCTTTTTTTTTACAATTTATTTTCTTCTTTTGTTTACATTTTTTTCACAATTCATTATTGGGGGATGGAGTTTGGCATTGGATCGTATCAGTAGGGCAGTGGGGCCAAGTCCAACCCCTGAAAAACAACCCCCCACCATAATCCCCCCTCCACCAAATGATTTGGACCAGTGCACAAAGCAAGGTCCATAAAGACATAGATGAGCGAGTTTGGGGTGGAGGAACTTGACTGGCCTGCACAGAGTCCTGACCTCAACCGCATAGAACACCTTTGGGATGAATTAGAGTGGAAATTTGGAGGGGGGATTATGGTGTGGGGGTTGTTTTTCAGGGGTTGGGCTTGGCCCCTTAGTTCCAGTGAAGGGAACTCTTAAGGTGTCGGCATACCAAGACATTTTAGACAATTTCATGCTACCAACTTTGTGGGAACAGTTTGGGGATGGCCCCTTCCTGTTCCAACATGACTGCACACCAGTGCACAAAGCAAGGTCCATAAAGACACGGATGAGCGAGTTTGGGGTGGAGGAACTTGACTGGCCTTCACAGAGTCCTGACCTCAACCCGATAGAACACACACCCTGCGCACGCCTATGGGTGTATGCTAAAGTGTTCGGGTTTGGCTTGAAGAAAAAGTGACAACCCTAAGTATATGTGTAAGTGATTCCTGCAGTCTTGGGACAATAACTTCTCGGAATTGAGTAGAACATTCTAGAGGAAGTCCACCCAACCCCAGCGCCTTAGAAGGCGAAAGGTGCATCATGGCCTCTTTATATTATCCATAGTAATCGGGGGGGCCTCCAGCAGACTAACCTGAGAAGGGGGTCAAAGAGGGAATGCAGTTAGGTCAACCTGAGAGTGGTAAGCAGTAGAGTAGTGGTCAGTAAAGTGACTGAAGTGGATTGAAGTGACTTTGAAGGTGGCATGGCTTTTGGTGGCAGACGGGCTGGTCTGAGTGTTTCTGGGATTTTCACGCACAACTATCTCTCGGGTTTACAGAGAATGGTGGGGAAAAGAGAAAATATCCAGTGAGCGGAGGTTGTGTGGAGAAAATTTTTTCAAAAGGTTTTAACTGTGTGTAAATCTTCTCTATGTCATTATTTACCTGGAGGTAATGGAAACCATCAAAAGAAATGTTTCAGCCTTAGAATACATAACGCATAACACATAATGTTTTTTCATTTGATGGTTCCCACTACCTCCAGGTACAAGGCATAGCTATGGGGGCCCGTTGTGCCCCCTCCTACGCCAATTTGTACCTGGGGGAGTGGGAACCATCAAAAGAAATGTTTCAGCCTTAGAATACATATTAACACATCATGTTTTTTCTTTTGATGGTTCCCACTACCTCCAGGTACAAGGAGTAGCTATGGGGACCCATTGTGCCCCCTCCTACGCCAATTTGTACCTGGGGGAGTGGGAACCATCAAAAGAAATGTTTCAGCCTTAGAATACATATTAACACATAATGTTTTTTCTTTTGGTGGTTCTCACTACCTCCAGGTACAAGGCATAGCTATGGGGACCGTTGTGCCCCCTCCTACGCCAATTTGTACCTGGGGGAGTGGGAACAGGCCTTTTTGTGTTCTCCACAGGAGCCTGAAATGATGGCTCTCTTTTCACAGCTTTCTAAATTAGTTGAAAGGCTCATCTTCTCTGGCATGTTGACAGTTTTGATCAATATATCAGAGATGATGATATAAACCCATTTGGACTGCGTATTCAGATATTCCCCAATTTTGACACCATAGGTGGCCTTTTCAAAAAAAGATGAGAAAACAATTTGTAACAGTACAGTAAAGTCATGATGAAACTGCTATCAGAGGAAAAAAGCCGGGTTCATCCATTAGCCTACACGTGTCTGTATATGTATCATAATTTATATAAATGTTTATGCGTTTTTCTGTCCCTGATGACTTAAAGTCTTTTATTGTATATACTATTTTGTAATAAACTATTTTTTTACATGAAAAAATACTGTTTTTGGTCACTTTAAAAGTCCCACCCACCAAAGGGTTTTTTTTTTTCTATAAAGATATGGATGAGCGAGTTTGGGGTTGAAGGATCTTGACTGGTCTGACCTCAACCCGATAGAACACCTTTGGGGTGAATTTAAGCGGAGACCGCGATCCAGGCCTTCTCGTCCAACATCAGTGCCTGACCTCACAAATGCCCTTCTGGAAGAATGGTCAAACATTCCCATAGACACACTCCTAAACCTTGTGGACAGCCTTCCCAGAAGAGTTGAAGCTGTTATAGCTGCAAAGGGAGGGGCCAACTCAATATTGAACCCTACGGACTAAGACTGGGATGCCATTAGGGTTAGGGTTTCCCCTTGAATAACAAGGTTAGGACTCAGGGATTGGAATAGGGACCTCCTCCAAAGGTCAAGAGGCGTGGCTGACCCACCCCCACCAAAGTGTTCCGCCTACCCCAACTAAGTCGGGGAATGAACACTATAGTATATATATACTATAGCCCCGTTTGATGAGTCTTTTTGGGAAAGATGCAACAAGTTTTTCACACCTGGATTTGGGGATCCTCTGCCATTCCTCCTTGCCGATCCTCTCCCATTCTGTCAGGTTGGATGGTAAACGTTGGTGGACGGCCATTTTTAGGACTCTCCAGAGATGCTCAATTGGGTTTAAGTCAGGGCTCTGGCTGGGCCATTCAAGAACAGTCACGGAGTTGTTGTGAAGCCACTCCTTCGTTATTTTAGCTGTGTGCTTAGGGTCATTGTCTTGTTGGAAGGTAAACCTTCGGACCAGTCTGAGGTCCTGAGCACTCTGGAGAAGGTTTTCGTCCAGGATATCCCTGTACTTGGCCGCATTCATCTTTCCCTCGATTGCAACCAGTCGTCCTGTCCCTGCAGCTGAAAAACTCCCCCACGGCATGATGCTGCCACCACCATGCTTCACTGTTGGGACTGTATTGGACAGGTGATGAGCAGTGCCTGGTTTTCTCCACACATACCACTTAGAATTAAGGCCAAAAAGTTCTATCTTGGTCTCATCAGACCAGAGAATCTTATTTCTCACCATCTTGGAGTCCTTCAGGTGTTTTTTAGCAAACTCCATGCGGGTTTTCATATGTCTTGCACTGAGGAGAGGCTTCTGTTGGGCCACTCTGCCATAAAGCTCCGACTGGTGAAGGGCTGCAGTGATGGTTGACTTTTTACAACTTTCTCCCATCTCCCGACTGCATCTCCGGAGCTCAGCCACAGTGATCTTTGGGTTCTTCTTTACCTCTCTCACCAAGGCTCTTCTCCCCCGATAGCTCAGTTTGGCCAGACGGCCAGCTCTAGGAAGGGTTCTGGTCATCCCAAACTTCTTCCATTTAAGGATTATGGAGGCCACTGTGCTCTTAGGAACCTTAAGTGCAGCAGAATTTTTTTGTAACCTTGGCCAGATGTGTGCCTTGCCACAATTCTGTCTCTGAGCTCTTCAGGCAGTTCCTTTGACCTCATGATTCTCATTTGCTCTGACATGCACTGTGAGCTGTAAGGTCTTATATAGACAGGTGTGTGGATTTCCTAATCAAGTCCAATCAGTATAATCAAACACAGCTGGACTCATATGAAGGTGTAGAACCATCTCAAGGATGATCAGAAGAAATGGACAGCACCTGAGTTAAATATATGAGTGTCACAGCAAAGGGTCTGAATACTTAGGAGCATGTGATATTTCAGTTTTTCTTTTTTAATAAATCTGCAAAAATGTCAACAATTCTGTGTTTTTCTGTCAATATGGGGAGCTGTGTGTACAATATGGGGTGCTGTGTGTACAATATGGGGTGTTGTGTGTACAATATGGGGTGCTGTGTGTACAATATGGGGTGCTGTGTGTACAATATGGGGGGCTGTGTGTACAATATGGGGGTGCTGTGTGTACAATATGGGGTGCTGTGTATACAATATGAGGTGCTGTGTGTACAATATGGGGTGCTGTGTGTACAATATGGGGTGCTGTGTATACAATATGAGGTGCTGTGTGTACAATATGGGGTGCTGTGTGTACAATATGGGGGCTGTGTGTACAATATGGGGGGCTGTGTGTACAATATGGGGTGCTGTGTGTACAATATGGGGGCTGTGTGTACAATATGGGGGGCTGTGTGTACAATATGAGGTGTTGTGTGTACAATATGGGGTGTTGTGTGTACAATATGGAGTGCTGTGTGTACAATATGAGGTGCTGTGTGTACAATATGGGGTGCTGTGTGTACAATATGGGGTGTTGTGTGTACAATATGGGGTGCTGTGTGTACAATATGGGGTGCTGTGTGTACAATATGGGGGCTGTGTGTACAATATGGGGTGCTGTGTGTACAATATGGGGTGCTGTGTGTACAATATGGGGTGCTGTGTGTACAATATGGGGTGCAGTGTGTACAATATGGGGTGCTGTGTGTACAATATGGGGTGCTGTGTGTACAATATGGGGTGATGTGTGTACAATATGGGGTGCTGTGTGTATAATATGGGGTGTTGTGTGTACAATATGGGGGGCTGTGTGTACAATATGGGGTGCTGTGTGTACATTAATGAGGAAAAAAATCAACTTAAATGATTTTAGCAAATGGTTGCAATATAACAAACAGTGAAAAATGTAAGGGGGTCTAAATACTTTCCGTCCCCACTGTATATATATATATATATATATATATATATATATATATATATATATATATATATATACATACATACACAGTATCTCACAAAAGTAAGTACACCCCTCAGTCACATTTGTGTAAATCTTTTCTTCTATCTTTTCATGTGACAACACTGAAGAAATGACACTTGTCTACAATGTAAAGTAGTGAGTGTACAGCTTGTATAACAGTGTAAATTTGCTGTCCCCTCAAAATAACTCAACACACAGCCATTAATGTCTAAACCGCTGGCAACAAAAGTCAGTACACCCCTAAGTGATAGTGTCCAAATTGGGCCCAATTAGCCATTTTCCCTCCCCGGTGTCATGTGACTCGTTAGTGTTACAAGGTCTCAGGTGTGAATGGGGAGCAGGTGTGTTAAATTTGGTGTTATCGCTCTCACTCTCTCATACTGGTCCCTGGAAGTTCAACATGGAACCTCATGGCAAAGTACTCTCTGAGGATCTGAAAAAAAAGAATTGTTGCTCTACATAAAGATGGCCTAGGCTATAAGAAGATTGCCAAGACCCTGAAACTGAGCTGCAGCACGGTGGCCAAGACCATACAGCGGTATAACAGGACATGTTCCACTCAGAACAGGCCTCGCCATGGTCCACCAAAGAAGTTGAGGTCACGTGTTCAGCGTCATATCCAGAGGTTGTCTTTGGGAAATAGACGTATGAGTGCTGTCAGCATTGCTACAGAGGTTGTAGGGGTGGGGGGTCAGCCTGTCAGTGCTCAGACCATACGCCGCATGCTGCATCAAATTGGTCTGCATGGCTGTCATCCCAGAAGGAAGCCTCTTCTAAAGATGATGCACTAGAAAGCCGCAAACAGTTTTCTGAAGACAAGCAGACTAAGGACATGGATTACTGGAACCATGTCCTGTGGTCTGATGAGACCAAGATAAACTTATTTGGTTGAGAAGGTGACAAGCGTGTGTGGTGGCAACCAGGTGAGGAGGACAAAGACAAGTGTGTCTTGTCTACAGTCAAGCATGGTGGTGGGCGTGTCATGGTCTGGGGCTGCATGAGTGCTGCCGGCACTGGGGAGCTACAGATCATTGAGGGAACCATGAATGCCAACATGTACTGTGACATACTGAAGCAGAGCATGATCCCCTCCCTTCAGAGACTGGACCGCAGGGCAGTATTCCAACATGATAATGACCCCAAACACACCTCCAAGACCACCACTGCCTTGCTAAAGAAGCTGAGGGTAAAGGTGATGGACTGGACAAGCATATCTCCAGACCTAAACCCTATTGATCATCTGTGGGACATCCTCAAACGGAAGGTGGAGGAGCGCAAGGTCTCTAACATCCACCAGCTCTGTGATGTCATCATGGAGGAGTGGAAGAGGACTCCAGTGGCAACCTGTGAAGCTCTGGTGACCTCCATGCCCAAGAGGGTTAAGGCAGTGCTGGAAAATAATGGTGGCCACACAAAATATTGACACTTTGGGCCCAATTTGGGCATTTTCACTTAGGGGTGTACTGACTTTTGTTGCCAGCGGTTTAGACATTAATGACTGTGTGTTGAGTTATTTTGAGAGGACAGCAAATTTACACTGTTATACAAGCTGTACACTCACTACTTTACATTGTAGACAAGTGTCATTTCTTCAGTGTTGTCACATGAAAAGATAGAAGGGAATACTTACAAAAATGTGAGAGGTGTACCTACTTTTGTGAGATACTATATATATATACACACACGCACAAACACAGGTATGTGTGCCTAAACTTTGAGGTGCACACCTTAAGGTAGGTGGCTGCACACACCTGTGTACATACCATTCATTGTTATCTCCCACAGGTTTGATATTTTTACATTTTCTAGACACAGGGAGGATTGGATAATGAAGAAAGTTGCTAATTCTACGTACTCGGTCTGTGATATCACCGAGAAAACCTTTGTTTCGTACTGCAGGGCAGTGACACCTCCTGTCAATTATCTTCTTTGCAATGCATTGACATCAGTTGAGTTGTAAAAGAGGTTACAAACAACAAACACAGGACCACATATATAATCTGAATCTAGCCATGGTGCTTTTTTTTATTTAAGGTGCATCCCACGTTAAAAGAATTGGATCTCCATACCGCCGTTCAATAGTCCAGATTCAGTTTTATTCCAGAAAGGGTCAAGGAGGACAATAAAAAGGAGTATCCAACGTGTTTCAGAGGTCCTTCACCGGGGCTTCCAAAACCAGCTGCTGGTGGGATATGAGGAAGATCATTACACTGGATAAAATACTCTTCAAGGTCCATTCATTATTCCCGAATCCCCATACATTGTTTCCTACTGCATGCCCTGATGATGGACCTCCAAAATGTGTTGGATGGTCCTTTTATTGTTTCTTTGACCTTTACTGGAATAAAATTGTATCTGGACTATTGAGCAGTGGACCTAACTAGAACCTTCAGGGCTCCAGTGCAAGAAACCATAAAGGAGCCCCCTGACTGTTAGGGGTCTTTCCGTCAGTCCCAGGGCCCTTTCCTCAGGCTCCGAGCCTGGGGCCCTTCCCATTGATTTACTTTGCTCCTGTCGCGGGGGCCCTATATAAGCCCACTGCTGCAACTTATCATGCAATTTGCAACACATAAAGTCGCATGATAAGTCAAAACACATTTACTTCAATGGGTGCAACCAGTGCCGGAACAAGATCATCTAGAGCCCAGGGTGAACATGCCAAACTGCCCCCCCCCCCCACACACCTGTCCCGTCCCAAGATGTATGAGCATTATCTGTCAGCAAAACTCCCCCCACAAAAACACTGAGCAATAATCTGTATGCCTACCCCCTAAGCATAAATTTCCCCTCCTCCCCTGCTGAAATACCCCCTCTCAGCACAAATATTTGCCCATCCCCTAAACCCCCCCTAAAAACAGTTCACCCCCCTAGCACAAATCCCCCTAAAATTTCCCCACCTAGTACACATCCCCCCCCCCACTTCAAATGCCCCCTCCCAGCACAAATTCTCCCCAGCAAAAATCTTCTTTCTTCCATTCCCCAACCCCCCCTTAAAGACAATTCACCCCTCTTATCACAAATCCTCTAGCTCTAAAATTTCCCCCTTTAGTACCCATCTTCTCCCCCCCACTTCAAATGCCCCCCTCCCAGCACAAACCTTTGTCTTCCAATCCCCCCCTCTCAACACAATTCCCCCTTCCCCCTAAATCATCACTCTTAGCACTCCCCCCCAAACTTCCCCTTCTAGAACAATACTTACCCCTTGCCTCCCCGACAAATCCCCCCTCCCAACATAGATCCCCCAAAAATCTCCACTCTTAGCACTTCCCCCCCAAATTCCCCCTCCTAGAACAATACTTATCCCCTGCCTACCCCACAAATCCCCCCTCCCAACATAAATCCCCCAAAAATCTCCACTCTTAGCACCCCCCCGAATTCCCCCCTAGAACAATACTTACTCCCTGCCTACCCCACAAATCCCCCCTCCCAACATAAATCCCCCAAAAATCTCCACTTTTAGCACTCCCCCCCAAATTCCCCCCTAGAACAATACTTACCCCCTGTCTCCCCCACAAATCCCCCTTCCAAACATAAATCCCCCAAAAATCTCCAGTCTTAGCACTCCCCCCCAAATTCCCCCTCCTAGAACAATTCTTACCACCTGCCTCCCCCACAAATCCCCCCTCCCAACATAAATCCCCCAAAAATCTCCACTTTTAGCACTCCCCCCCAAATTCCCACTCCTACAACAATACCTACCCCCTGCCTCCCCCCAAATTCCCTCTTCCAACACAAATCCCCTCCCCTCCAATCTCTTAGTGGAGCCCCCCACCTCACATGATACCTTAGTGTCCAGGGCAGCCACCCCTTGTCCTGGCCCTGGGTGCCGTCTTCATCAATGCGACTCAAGTCACAGCAACACAAAAAAAAAAGTTCCTGCACTACTTTTCTGCAACTTTGGTGCCATAGATGGCAATGTTAAATCACAAAGGTTGCAAGGAAATCGCAAGCAAGTAGCAGGGAAGTCACAAGGAAATCACAGGACTTCTTACGGTCCTGCAGCAGGACCCTTTCACATGTTCTGCTGCAGGCCCCCTTCCTGCTATCTTGAGACCCCCCTCCAGGCACTAATGCGACCTTTGCGACTCTGGTAGTTCCGGCACTGACCCACACCAACACCATTATATTACTATTGGATAACAACAGCAGTTAAAACAACATAGTGGGTTCGTTTTACTTTCAAAAGCAGAAACTACATGTTGAGGGCTTGTATAGGGTTCTAATCCTTCTGCTCTCTATCCAACATTGTAAACAGTAGATATACAGTACAGACCCAACTATAATTCATGTGGACTCAACCAGACCTTGGGGCAAGGGTTCATTCATTGTAGATATTACACAATCAAAATTGGGGGAACCGAAAGATTAGCCCAGTGTGAAGCACATCCTCCATTCTCCGGTAAACCCTTCGCCATTCTCCCATCTAGATATACGTTGATGAGAAGGGGTCTAGGCACTGCTTGTTTTTGTAAAATTTGTATTAAGAAAACAAGAGAAAATAAATAACAATTAAATGCAAATCAATTAAGCAAAATTGTACTTTTCTGTGATTGGTTGACCAACAAAAACTGATCCAAGCAAGACTTATTGGACTAATCATGGAACAATAGAAAGATATATAAAAATTACAATGTCTTGGGATGAATAAAAGCCAATGGAGTTAGAGAGGAACGAGTCTGGAAAATTGGGCAAAGCGACTGGTATACATCCGGTCCCAGTCTCACCTTCTTGATGGAGCAAGTTTATCTGTTCCAATGTCCACCGTGATATTGGTGTAGAGCGGGAGAAGCTCCTTGGACAGCAGTTTATACTGGAGGGTGTTTAGACCGTCTTGTCTCCAAGTCCTCCTTGTCTGTCCCAGAAGGTAGAACCGTTGTGGGTTTTGCTCGTTCCCTTGGTCTGGAGTATGCTTTATCATTTTATACCTTCCTACAAGGACTGACGGCCGAGATATCTGCATGCCGCTGATTTGAATTCGAGCCGCTAAATCGTCGTCCTCGCCGCCCCAGCCCCAGTAAATGTTCGAAAATCCGTTAACTTTTTCATACTGCTCAGGAGTCAACGCAGAGACGCCCCCAAAGCACAAGGAGTAGGGCAGAATGTAATTAAACTTGTCTATGGCAACAGAAGCGTGTTTGGGGAACCCATCACAGGTGTACAAGTTGCGGTCATCTTCGGGGATGAGGTCCACGTCATGAAAGAACAAGCAGTCCCAGGCCTCGTCCTTCATGGCTTCTTTAAAGCCAACATTCATGAGTTTAGCACGGTTAAAAGTGAAGTTGCCCGCTTGTTGGATAATGTAGATGCCGTAGTTCAGCTGTTGGCGTTGCAAGAATGGATGCAAATTGTACAAGAGGTATTTAAGGTGCTTCTCTCTGTTCCGATGAGGGATAATGATGGCGGTCTTCTTTTTGGAGATACAGTCGGGGGGCTTGTAGCGGCCTCCTTGGGTCACATTGGGGTTCTCCTGTATCACGTCTTCCAGTCTGTGGGACTTTGGTAACTGGACATGGATTGGCCCTTTTAAATATGGCGAGATCGCCGGGCAAGGCTCCGTTTCATTTTTTCCTGGACTCACGGGGTCTGTGGTCATCTTTTGGTCTCCTTTGTGGTACAGGTAGGCGATAATCCCCAGCTGGACACAGACAAGGAGCAGCAGGCAATATATATTTCTGGAGGTCATTTGGTGGTTCTCTCCGACCCAAGTTCCAAAATCCGACAGATAAATATGGAGAAACGGATGTCTACAGTCAGGCAGACAGCAAGTTTGTGTTTCTACCTCAACCTTTGCAAAGCTTCTTATTGTCTTCTTATGTGGTGTGCAGTAAATTATCTCTGACATGGAAAGACATTAAATGTCCCCAGGCAGAACCTTCGACACAAAAATCAGGTTTGACAAGGGTTGCCACCTTTACTTCAAGTCAAACCCGAAACCCCTTAGGACAGTAATAGGGTAAGGTGACCAGATTTTTAAAATGAAATCCGGGGACATTTTTTTTTAATTGGAATTTATTTTACATTTTTTTCGCATTTCTTTTTTGGGTGGAGGAGTTTGGCAGTGGATCGTGTCAGTAGGAGAGTGGATGGTGTCAATAGAGAAGTGGACGGTGTCAGTGTTTTTTAATTTTTCTTTTACAATTTTATTTTTTACAATTTTATTGATTTATGTTTTATTATTTTTACAATTTATATTTTTTTGTTATTTTTTTTACAATGCTTTCTTTTTTAAAGGGGGGGGGGAGGAGTTGACAGTGTCAGTGTTTTTTTTAAATTATTTTTAAAATTGAATTGAATTTTTAAATATTTATTTATTACAATTCTTTTTTTTTATCAGCCCTGTTGGGGTGGCTTTGGTGAGATATCAGGAGTCTAAACAGACCCCTGACATATCCCATTTAAGACAGAGAAAGGGACTGAGGACACAGATTCCCCAGTCCCTTTCTCTGCAGCCTCAGGTGCACCGAAGATGAATGGACAGGAGACAGAGGCTCCTCTCCATTCATAAACTGAAGCAGAGGAAACACAGATTACTCTGCTCAGTTATGATTGGACAGTCAGTGATCACTGACTCTGTGTATTCAGAAAAGGAATTAACGGTAATGACATACTGTATACTGGCTCCTTCTTCCGCTCCCCATCCTGACAGATCCAGGACAAGGGGAGCCAGAGGAGGAAGTGGAGAGCTGGAGGAGGACATCGAGAGCCACAGGAGGAGACTAGGAGCCAGAGGAAGATACTGAGAGGCGTAGGAGGAGGCGAGGAGCCAGAGGAAGACACCGAGAGCCGTAGGAGGAGGCGAGGAGCCAGAGGAAGACACCGGGAGCTACAGGAAGAGGCGGGGAGCCAGATTAAGACACTGGGAGCCGCAGGAGGAGGCGGGGAGCCGGAGGAGGACACTGGGAACCACAGGAGGAGGCAGGGAGCTGGAGGAGGACACTGGGAGCGGCAGGAGGAGGCGGGGAGCCGGAGAAAGACACGGGGATCCAGAGAAGGAGGTGGGGAGCCGAAGAAAGAGGTGGGGAGCTGGGGGAGGAGGTAGGGAGCTGGAGGAGGACACCTGGAGCCGCAGGAGGCGGTGGGGAGCCAGAGGAGGACACAGGGAACCGCAGAAGGAGGCAGGGGGCTGGAGGAGGACACCGGGAGCCACAAGAGGAGGCAGGGAGCCAGAGAAAGACACAGGGATCCAGAGGAGGAGGTGGGGAGCCTGAGGAAGACATGGAGCCGGAGGAGGAGGCGGGAACCAAAGGAAGACACGGGGAGCCAGAGGAGCACAGAGGGGGGCCAGAGCAGGACCTGGGGAGCCGGAGAAGGAGGCGGGGAGCCAGAGGAAGACACGGGGAGCCGGAGGAGCACAGAGGGGGACCAGAGCAGGACCTGGGGAGCCGGAGAAGGAGGCGGGGAGCTGGAGGAAGACACGGGGAGCCGGAGGAAGACAGCTGGCTCACCCTTTGCTGCTATAACAGCTTAAACTCTTCTGGGAAGGCTGTCCACAAGGTTTAGGAGGGTGTTTATGGGAATCTTTGACCATTCTTCCAGAAGCACATTTTTGAGGTCAGGCACTGATGTTGGACAAGAAGGCCTGGCTCGCAGTCGCCACTCTTCAGATGTTCTATCAGGGTGAGGTCAGGCCAGTCAAGTTCCTCCACCCCAAACTCACTCATCCATGTCTTTATGGACCTTGCTTTATGCACTGGTGTACAGTCATGTTGGAACAGGAAGGGGCCATCCCCGAACTTTTTCCCACAAAGTTGAGATCATGAAATTGTCCAAAATGTCTTGGTATGCTGACGCCTTAAGAGTTCCCTTCACTGGAACTAAGGGGCCAAGCTCAACCCCTGAAAAACAACCCCCACACCATAATCCCCCTCCACCAAATGATTTGGACCAATGCACAAAGCAAGGTTCATAAAGTCATGGATGAGCGAGTTTGGGGTGGAGGAACTTGACTGGCCTGCACAGAGTCCTGACCTCAACCCGATAGAACACCTTTGGGATGAATTAGAGTGGAAATGTGGTGGAGGGGGTTATGGTGGGGGGTTGTTTTTCGGAGGTTGGTTTTGGCTCCTTAGTTCTAGTGAAGAGAACTCTTAAGGCGTCAGCACACCAAGACATTTTGGGCAATTTCATGCTCCCAACTTTGTGGGAACAGTTTGGGGACGGCCCCTTCCTGTTCCAACATGACTGAACACCTGTGTACAAAGCAAGGTCCATAAAGACATGGATGAGCGAGTTTGGGGTGGAGGAACTTGATTGGCCAGCACAGAGTCCTGACCTCAACCTGATAGAACACCTTTGGGATGAATTAGAGCAGAGACTGCGAGCAACCAACATCTCGTCTCATCCAACATCAGTGCCTGATCTTACAAATGCGCTTCTGGAAGAATGGTCAAACATTCCCATAGACACACTCCTAAACCCAGAACAGTTGAAGCTGTTATAGGTGGGCCCACTCAATAATGAACCCTATGGACTAAGACTGGGATGCCATTAAAGTTCCTGTGCGTGTAAAGGCAGGCATCCCAATACTTTTGACAATATAGTGTATACACAGTATATGTAGGGTTGCCACCTGTCCGGGATTCACTGGGACAGTCCAGGTTTTGAATCACGTGTCCGGGTTTCAGTCCGCCTGAAACCTGGACACAATATTCAGACAGGAATGGGACTCAGAACAGGGCCTGATAGGAGGGTGAGGAGGCACCATGCGCGCCACATTACTATTCTCTTTGGAGCTCCCAAAGGTGTCCCAGGTCTGTTACAATCCTGTGGTGTATTGCATTAGGGTGTGCACCCCAAAGCTCAAACATGCGTGTGTGTGTGTATGTATGTGTAATATATAAATATCACACTCTTATGAATAAATGTAAAAAACAGTAGGTTTTTTTATATTATTTTTTTAAAAGTTTTAAGAGCCCCATTGAGGAGACTATGGTGAAATATCAGGAGGGGTAATCTGCGCCACACTGGGTGATTAGGGTGTGCCCAGGCACACCCGACACACACCCTGCGCACGCCTATGGGTGTATGCTAAAGTGTTTGGGTTTGGCTTGAAGAAAAAGTGACAACCCTAAGTATATGTGTAAGTGATTCCTGCAGTCTTGGGACAAGAACTTCTCGGAATTGAGTAGAACATTCTAGAGGAAGTCCACCCGACCCCAGCGCCTTAGAAGACGAAAGGTGCACCATGGCCTCCTTTATATTATCCATAGTAATCGGGGGGGGGCCTCCAGCAGACTAACCTGTGAAGGGGGTCAAAGAGGGAATGCAGTTAGGTCAACCTGAGAGTGGTAAGCGGTAGAGTAGTGGTCAGTAAAAAAAAGGGTTTGAACTCCTCAGCTACAAGATTGAGGTCAGCGAAACGTCGTCCAGAGGCATTTTGTAGAGTAACCCACCACAGGCTGGATTATGGTCCTGGTAAGCAAGTAACTTGCCCGCCCATTCACCGTGTTTATCTTTTTAAGAGTAAAGCCGATTATCCAATCTGGGCTGGCCTGGAATTTATTTAATAGGGAGGCGTTAGCTAAGGAAGGGTCAGCCTGAAAAACCTGCTCTGAGGACATGAAGTGCTCTTCTGCTTGTTGTAGCAGTATTCTAGAGGAGGCCTTTTATCTGGAAGATGGTGGTGGTAGATAAGACAAGTCAGGCTACATGTCACATTTGATTTATGAGTCTCAGCTAGAGTGAACATTTTGACCTACACTTGTTCTTGAAAGAGAGGTTGGAGTTCTACTATATAACTATTGAGTTGACATTGACAGCAATGCCCCCCACTGGGCTGGTGGGAAGGACGGGGGCCTCAGGTGAATGAATTCATGCTCTGTGAGAATGAAGGCAGATTGCTTACTCTGGTTGGTTTGGTGTTCCAGTAACCAGTTGTCTTTATAAGATCGACTACGCTGCATACACTCACCGTGGTACACCAGTTCAACACAAATTGCTAGTCAGCCAATCACACGGGAGCAACTCAATGCTTTTAGGCATCTAGATGTGGTGAAGATGACTTTCTCAAATTTGAACCGAGCATCAGAATGGGGGATGAAAGGGGATTGAAGAGACTTTGATCGTGGCATGGTTGTTGGTGGCAGACGGGCTGATCTGAGCATTTCTGGGATTTTCACACACAACCATCTCTCGGGTTTACAGAGAATGGTGGGAAACAGAGAAAATATCCAGTGAGCGGCAGTTGTGTGGAGGGGAATGCCTTGTTGAGGTCAAAGGAGAATGGGCAGACTGGTTCCAGATGATAGAAAGACAACAGTAACTCAAATAACCAACCAAGGTATGAATGTGTGAAAAAAATGATAAGGGGGAGCGTTTTAGATCAAAAAGATATAAACAAGTACATGTACCATCATCCCAAATATCTTATACAAAAGCAGAGAGCATGAGGTAGAGGGAGGTCGCAGGTGGCTGCCACTGTCGGCCAAAATCTCAATACCCCATGCAACAAAGACAAAAACCCCTAAAGAGGGGGGGGAAAAAGGGGGGGACTATTCCGGTACCAGGTATAATCAAAATTTAATATAAAAGGTGAAAGCGAAGGAAGCAATAATACAGTATAAAAATTCCATTTTAATAGAAAACATGATTAAAAAATTGTAACAATGTCACATACAGTTGCAATTTGAAAACGGAAGCAATAAATACAACCAGTTAGATTACAACTCGTAGTGAGATAGACACAAATAGAGCTTGAATTCTCGACCGGTTTCGCGGTTTTACCGCTTCCTCAGGAGAGCAATATCTGTGGTACAACATACAGTAATTGTGATAAATACAATCATACAGAGGTTATACAAAAGCATAAACATAAAAAAGCAGCAAAAACATTAGACGATACATTGCAAAATTATGTACAATATGGATAGAGGAAGGATGAGCTCACCCGTTCTATGGTTGCCTGTAGGTATGCATGGCCCCAAGTGATTCCCCCTGCGGCGAACACAGGGGATGACTAAACAGACCCTGAGTAGATAAATTTTGTATAATGAGAAAAGGTAAATCAGAAGGGCTGAGGAATCAATCAAAAGAAGAAGTAGGATGGGGGGTGCCAGTGGTGTGTCTCTAAAATAAACCAGTGTGCAAAAAGGGGGGGGGAAAGGGGGGAAAAAAAGGGGGGGGAG
>JBBHAA010002463.1:0-23485 GCA_037953035.1 Aquarana catesbeiana
TTTTTAAAGGGACAGTGTAAAAATAATAGAAAGGAAAAATAAATAAGACAGAATTCTGAGGATCAGCTGCCAGGCAATTAGCATTTTCAGAAAGTTCGGCGGCCCCCTCCTTCCGGCACATTCATATTTACAGTCTGATCAGATATGTACGGTGGTAATGTGCATGTCTTTGTGTACTGTATATAGACATTATTAAAGTGATATGAAACCCAAAAGCACACATTATACTGCAGCTTAACAATTCTTAGATGTGACGGCTGCATTCGTTTTTTTTTTTTAGGCTCTTTCTTCCATTTTTATTTGGTGATCCAGCCAGCAAGTCTGTTTTTCAAAAGCACAAGCTCTCCAGCAGAATGTATCAGTTTACAGGTATGAGACAAACCGTTTACCACTGACAGGGGGCGCTTACAATGGTCAGCTTTTATTTATGCAAAAACTTTATTCCCCCCCTCAAAAAAAAAAAACAAAAAAAAAAAACACAGTTCCTGTAACTGATTATAAAGTGTGAGTTGGAGTTTGTCTTCAATTTATTAGTATATCTAAATCTGCTAGTCCATCTAACACCCCCCCCCCCCCATGCTGACAATGCTGCTGTCCAAAAGGCACCCCCTGTGCTCCTTCATCCAGACACAGGAGGTGTTACTGATCAGATCACCAGGTGAAAACAGAGGGGGAGAAAATCCTAAAAATAAAGAAAACGAATGCAGCCGCCCCTCTACTGATGTGTAAGCTGCAATAGATGACATTTCTGGTTTTGGCTCCTGCGGCCGATTGGATAATCGCAGTTGCACTCGGTACCTTCCCCTTCTTCAGGTTGGTGTACAGCTCTTTGCTCTGCAGAAACTTTTCCATCTCGGCCTTCACCAGAACCCGCCGAACGTTTATCACCTCCTCCACCGTGAGCGCCAAAGTGTCCACCGGATGGCTGAACTCCTATAAAAGAACATTCACATTTTTTAATGCTACGCGATCATCGCAACGAGCAAAGATGATTGGATGGTGCAGGAGGCAATAAAAAAAAAAAAAAAAGTGATCAATTGTTTTCTGATTGGTCGCTCTGAGATTCTGCAAAATGTTTTCTTATTCTGAAGAAAAAAAAAAAAAAAAAAATCTGCTTCTTTCTGAAAGAAAAGCTTTTTCCAGCAACATATGAAAAGCGCCCCCAGCAGGCGGCTCAGGGGGGAGGGATTATAAAAACATTGTCGCATTGCCGCTAAACCTGTTCTCAGAATGTTTGGTAAAAAATTCTCACATCTGGGAAAAATTTATTTATTTTTTTGATTAATAGTAAAGTATGACAGTTTTGTTCATGGAGTGCGGCTTTGATGCGACTTTACACTCTCTGGCACTCAAGTAACATCAAAGTAGTGCAGGAACCTTTATGTGTCTAAAGTCACATCTAAGGGTTAAGGGCAAATGTTATCGGTAATCATCAGTGTTCTAAACCCAACAATTACCGCTAACCTCAACCTTTAACCCCCAACATGCGACTTTGGACACAAAGGTTCCTGCACTACGTTAGATGCCAGAGTGTTACGTCACATCAAAGTCGCACTCCATGAACGGTCATACTTTCCTATTCACAAAAAAAAAAAAAAAAAAAAAGAAAAAAAAGGAGAACACAACACTTTTTGGTTGTGGGTCCATTGAAGTCTATTACATGAAAAATGCAATCCAAAAAAAAAAAAAAAAACAGTCCCTGGCCCTTTACCAAAAGAAAGCAAAAGAAAAATCCAAGCATTAATCTGGTCCCTGTACAAAACTGACCCCTCCAAATTCCCCCCTGCCAGCACAAATCAGTGCCCCCCCCCCCCCCCATCCCACCTCCAAGCTCTAATCCTCCTCCCTCCAAATCCTGCAGCACCAGAAAAAAAAAAAAAAATCCCCCCTCCCAGCACAAATCCTCCTCCCAGACTTTCACTCCTCCTTGCACAAATACCCCCAATTCTCCCTACTTCCGAACCCCCCCACCCATCCTAGAACAAATTCCCTCCTCTTCTACCATATCATCTCTTCTAGCACAACCCCCCTCCCAACACAAATCCCCCCAAATTGCCATTCCTAGAACACGCCCCTAATCTCCTCTCCTAGAATAATTCTTATCCCCTGCCACCTCCATATTCCCCCCTCCCAACACAATTCCCCCCCCCCCCCCAATCTCCTTGCGGTGCCCTTCCCAACCTTACAGTGCCCAGGGCAGCTTCCCCTTCTGCCCACCCCCCTTTTCCCGGCCACAAAACACAACTGGAACACCAGGAAAGGAAAAAAAAAAAATGATAACGTTTTGGGACATTTGCAATGTAAGAATAAGTGATCACTAATACTGTGTGGCCGGTGCTGCCTTCGCACTTCCCATGTACTCCTGTACACTACCGCAAGAATCGAACATCTGGTGCCAAATCTTACATCTCTCATACCAGGTCGCTCCCTCTCCGCCTTCTCCATTCACAAAACGTCTTGTATTCTTTTCACTGAATACAAGGCATTCTGTGATTGGGGGAGGGGAGATCATGGCATTCAGGCTCCCCCTCATCCAATCACAGAATGCCTTGTAGTCAGTGAGAAGAATAGAGGGCATTTTATGAATGGAGGAGGTGGGAGATCGAGCGACTCGTTATCAGAGCTGTACTCCGGCTGGATTGGTGAATGGCAGTGCTGGATGTTCGGCGCATTCTGTAATGTAAAAGGGAGCGACAGATTTAGCGAACGCAGCAGCAGCCGCACAGGAGGCACACATGATTGGCGACATTCTTACCAGCCAGCGGTGCTTGTTGTCGGCGCCGGAGTCGGGTTCCGTCTTCTCCTGTACAGAGCTGAGGGTACTACGGCTGGGGGAGGGGGTCCCACAACTGCCACATCGCGAGTAATTCACTGCCGACAGAACAAAAAGTGCCACGGTTAAAGCTTTTACTCTTTAATAATAAACCTGTATTGACAAATTCAGCACAAAATTATTGCTGCAAAAATGTCCAAAAACACTAAAAAGGCGCTTTTATAATAAAAATAAATAAAAGATTATTATTTAGGCCATTTTCTCTTCAGGTTGAATGTTATACTTCACTAGACTAGATAGTAACATTTATATACACAGCATCTCACAAAAGTGAGAATCCGATCACTCTCCTCAGGACTACAACTCCCATGATTCATAGTGCCACCGCGCATGCGCACCCCTAGCAAGCTGCTTTACCCACATGGCAGAGGCCGGTCTTAGGGCTTCTATTGCTGTTGACTCAGGCGCTGTCCCGTCACCCCCGGGGTCCTCCTCCAGGGGCGCACACCCAGGGGCTACACCAGTCCCTGCAAGCAATGGAGTCACCCTTACAATCTGCCCCTTAGTAAAAGAAGGGAAGCTCTGCTGACTTCCCTCATCCATTCAAGTGCAAAAATGTTGTGTTTTTTTTTCCCCTTTTCATGTGATTGGGTATTCTTTGCAAAGTGAAGCTCCTCCTCATTTACTAAACTCTGAAGCAAATGCCCCTGCAGAGTGCGCCATCTATTGGCCTTCAGTAAATCTCCCCAAGAAGGAGGGAGGAGGAGGAGTAAAGCACAAGCATTGTGCAGCACTACAAGGCAGGAAGCAGAGCCTGAGGATGTAATGAAATAATAAAGCCCCCCCCCCCCATACACATTGATATATCTTAGGTTTTAAAGCGCCAAAAAATAAATAAATAATAATAATAATAATAAAAAAAAAAAAAAAAAAACAGTAGAGGAATCAGCAGAGGGAAAACTCAGGCACTTACAGAAACCTCGATTGGCTCCGTGCGGGACGTTCATGCTCCCCGATCGCGCTCGTGTCTCGGGTTCCTGCGGCTCCGGAGGCTCCCTCGGTGGAGGTTTGTGTCCCATCTCACACTGCAGCCGCGCCAGGTCCTGCTCCGAGAACGAGCGGTCACGTTTAAGAGGCAACGGGGCGCTGATCACCCTCCGCAGCTCAGAGTTGGGGGAATCGTCCTCCTAGAAGACAAAATTGGGGGATTGCTGCGTTGAGACGCCTGCTTCCATCAGAACATTCAGGATCACTGCAACCACCTTCTGAAAAAATCATGATTAGCGATACTCCGCCCTTTCACAGCCCTGGGGGAATACATTTTGTTGCAAATCCCTCATCTCAATCCTTGTTCTATATCAGTGGTCTCCAAACTGCAGCCCTTTGCTTGTCTTTATCCGGCCCTTCAAATGCTATTCCTCCCACTGACACCAAGGATGGGGCACTATTCCTCCCACTAATGATGGGGCACTATTCCTCCCACTAATGATGGGGCACTATTCCTCCTACTGACACCAATGATGGGACACCATTCCTCCTACTGACACCAAGGATGGGGCACTATTCCTCCCACTGACACCAAGGATGGGACACTATTCCTCCTACTGACACCAATGATGGGACACTATTCCTCCTACTGACACCAAGGATGGGGCACTATTCCTCCCACTGACACCAAGGATGGGACACTATTCCTCCCACTGACACCAATGATGGGGAACTATTCCTCCCACTAATACCAACAATGGGACACTATTCCTCCCACTGACACCAATGACGGGACACTATTCCTCCCACTGACACCAATGACGGGACACTATTCCTCCCACTGTTACCAATGATGGGACACTATTCCTCCCACTGACACCAATGATGGGACACTATTCCTCCCACTGACACCAATGATGGGACACTATTCCTCCCACTGATACCAATGATGGAGCACTATTCCTCCCACCGACACCAATGATGGGGCACTATTCCTCCCACTGACACCAATGATGGGGCACTATTCCTCCCACTGACACCAATGATGGGACACTATTCCTCCCACTGACACCAATGATGGGACACTATTCCTCCCACTGACACCAATGACGGGGCACTATTCCTCCCAGCAATACAAACCAGGATTTCCTTGATATCTTCCCCATAAGCCATGGGTGCTCAGCCTGCGGCCCTCCAGTTATTGCAAAACTACAAGTTCCATGAGGCATTGCAAGGCTGACAGTTACAAGCATGACTCCCAAAGGCAGAGGCATGATGGGACTTGTAGTTTTGTAGCAGGTGGGACACAGATTGAACACCTATGCAATAAGCCTTCAGAGAATCAATACTCAACCCCGAAGGAAGGGCATTTACCTATCTGGCCACTTCCATGCTGTCCTTGACCTGCAACCACCATCATTTTTGTAGCTCACCTCAGACAGATTCATCTCTTCCATCTCAGCCAGCGTGGGGGCTTTTAACAGAACACGAGGACGTGGCCGGGGGGCTACCGGATCTGGATTGGAGAGGTTAATGCAGGATGTTGACTTCTTGTCACTGGAACAAGCATCCACGATACATGGGAGAGACCCAAAGCCTAATAAGATGATGGTAGAGTGTTAGAATAAAGGCAACCCTGAACCCAAAGCAGCACCCAATTAGCATAATCAGAACTTCCTGCAACATGAATATGGGATTATTTCGTGGCAATGAAATGGTTTTGGGTTGTGTGAAGGTATCTCAGAACAAGGAACTTATCCACATGGGACTTTGTTTGCTTCTGAGATGATTTTCCCCACACACAACCCAACATGAATGTCAAAGCAATTCGCTTGATGCAACTCAGAAGCAGCTCCTTCAGTAAATGAAAAACAATTCAAAATACAAACGAAAAAAAAAAAACCCCAGCATCCAAGAGGCAGCTGAAATCATTACTGCATTGGGGCTTCTGAGTTTGAAGCGTATCCACACAAGCCCCAACCATGCCACTCATAAGTGCAACTATAAGCCACGGTCTCTGCTTTAAATATGAACAGGGAACCCCTTATAAACTAGAAGACCAAGAATCACACCTTGGATATCCCACTAAAAAAAAAAAAAATGGCCATTAATATGGAGTCCCCCTTGTTTGCTACCAACATCCTCCACTCTACTGGAAAGGCTTTCCATTGGATTTTGTACTGTGATGGTGGGATTTTGACCCCATTATGCCAAAAGAATGATTTGTGAGGTCAGGTACTGATGAGAAGACTTGACTCAATCAACATTCAAATTCATTCCAAAGATGTTCAGTAGGGTTGAGGTTAGGTCTCTGGATTTCCTCCATTTTTCTAGGAAGACTTTCCAGAAGACTGGGGTGTGTCTGTGGGAACTTATGCTCATTTTTAGAGAGATCCGGTGTTTAGTAGGGATGAGGTCAGGGCTCTGTGCAGGACACTAGAGTTCCTCCACGTCAAACAGGTCAAACCATGTCTTTATGGAGCTGGCTCTATTCTCCTGGAAAGGATTCCAACAAAATTTTGAAGTATGTCTATGAATTTATGTCCAATCAGCTGAAGGAACATTTTGCAACCTCACCTACTACGTAACTATGCAAGTACTGATGAGAAGACCTGGCTCACACCTTGGACACATTGGGCACCAGAAAAAAAGACCTGGCTCACCATTGGCATTCCAGTTCATTCCAAAGGTGTTCAGTAGGGTTGAAGTCAGGGCTCTGTGCAGGACACTCGAGTTCCTCCACACCAAACTGGTCACACTAGGTCTTTATGGAGCTGTCTTTCTACATGGGGGGGGGGGGGGGGGGGGGTGGCACAATCATGGTGGAATCAAAAAAGGTCTTCAAACTGTTACAAGGTTGGAAGCAAGGAATTGTTCAAAATGTCTCAATGTTCTGTAGCACTAACAGCCATGTTCAGAAGGACTGTTCTCAAACTGCAAGGGTGTCCACATACGTTTGACATTTTGCATAAGATGCACTAAATGACCAGTCAGGAGTATATGTGGCTTTTCCAAAGAGCAAGTCAAACCAAAAATTGATGGTTCAGATAACAGTGCAGTTTGCTTTCAATTGCGGACTTCTAATGGACTCTATACCCCCACACCATCCCATCATAACTTCTGATGGTCTCTATTCCCCCATCCCAACCAATCATGACTTCTGATGGACTCTATTCCCCCATCCCAACCAATCATGACTTCTGATGGACTCTAGACCCCCACCCCAACCAATCATGACTTCTGATGGACTCTAGACCCCCACCCCATCCCAACCAATCATGACTTCTGATGAACTCTAGACCCCCACAACATCCCATCATGACTTCTGATGGACTCTATTCCCCCACCACATCCCAACCAATCATGACTTCTGATGGACTCTATTCCCCCATTCCAACCAATCATGACTTCTGATGGACTCTAGACCCCCACCCCAACCAATCATGACTTCTGATGGACTCTAGACCCCCACCACATCATAGGTTTCTGTCCTTCTTCCCTTCCACCATGAAGATTTTTAGGATGTCAAACAATTTTTGATGCATTTTCTACAATATAATAGAAGTCATTAAACCAACAGGGATGGTGTGACCCACCAATAAAAGTGGAGGTGTGCAGGCCAAGGATCTTAAAATGAACCTGATCTAAAAGGTTTCTAAAAGAAAAAGCAGTAAGAAAACAGCAAACACATGTACCTGCGTTAGTTTTAAAATGAAGCCCTGTGTGCCTATGGAACCCCCATGGATCTCAGTCCAAGGCTGCACATGGGGCCCTGACTACTGCCAGAGTCTAGAATAATTTGCCCCACCTGGCCATAAGACCGGTTCCCTGTAAGTCAGCCTTCAAATGGCTGATCTGCCAGTATCTACTGGTATTTGACAACGACGGGGGAGGGGGAGCCGATCTCGACTTGGGGCACCAGCCAAAGGCCCGTGGGCACAGGGGGCACCAAACAGGGTTCCACAGTCACACAGAGATTAATATGAAGACTAACAATGGTACCTGTAGGCACCACACCCCACAGGATACCCACATTTCAGCATGGAGGTTACTTTAGAAACATTTCAGGTCACTTTAAAACAAAAGAGATCTTTCGACCAGAACACTTTATGGTGGACCAACTTCTCTACAATGGAATTCCAGGCAGGCAGAACATATATGAATATACATATGCAATATCTTTGTGGGAACTGCAAAGAATTGAATTTTGTAATCCCCTTTGGTCAGTTCTGTGATCTGGGCACCCCTGCCAGACAGAGCAGCCAGATCATCAATCTCCACTATAGCCGCACAAGACCCCCATCCCTCCCAAACTGTTAATTGGACAATGAATGATAACCACACACCTATAATCATCCCTACACCACATCTGATTGGTTGCTAGTGCTGCCCTCCCTCTAGCTTTCCGATTGCTGCAGTACAGGTAATGCTACTCTGCTGGCTGGAGCAGGAGATCACAGGAACCTGACATCCATATATATTCAAGAATTTAGACTTTTACTACATGTTTTAGGATTTGCTGAATCCTTACCCATGCAGAAGGTCCCAGCCCAGCAGTGCATGGGTTAAATGCGTGTAGGGGGAGGGGAAGGAATAAGTACTAATGCCGGATCCCTCACTCCCCCAGTAGCCAGTGCTCTCCTACACTGTGCAATGCTCCAAGCTGTGGGCGGGTCCTCGCCATCTTCCCGTACAATGCAGGACTGCTGATCTTGCACTGTACGTGATGACGTCACAAAAGCTGTGACCAGCTGGGCAGCAAAGTCAAGCAGGAGCCAGGAAAAAGGCAAATGTCTGTACTTATTCCTCCCCCTCCCCCCCAGCCAAACTATACCGTGTGGAGGGAGACCCGCTACATGGGTACTTGGAACAGCAGCCCACAGTTGGACTTTAAGCAGTACATGGAGTTTAGCTTTAAAGGGAACCTTGCACTAAAGAAAGCGAGATCCACTTATTTACCGAGCCCCCCCCCCCCATTACCGAAGCCCCCCCCCCCCACACTTCCCATTATATCGAAAACCTAAAAATATTGTTTTGGAATAGAGATCCCCTCGTAGAGCGATTCAGCATGCCATAGGTTTGGGTTGTGGGTTGACATATCCATCAGCGATGACTAAGCACCAGAGAGTGTGAAACGCGTCAGTTGCTCTTGTACCTCTCTTGTCATGTATGGAATCGATTGTCCAGACATTTCCTTGTCACAGTTATGTGTACAGAGGCGGCACCCACAGCCTTCACTTCAAGGAGGGGGAACCACAAGGCCACCACCTGGAGCGGTAAACTTTTTCTTGACATACTGACCGGCACAGAGGAGACACGCCCTCTTAGACCACTTTACCTTTTTGTCCCCTTTGCCGGGTCTCCACAGGTCGCAACTTCGGCTCTTGTTTAATCTCCTCCAAAATCTTCTCATGGAGACTCCTCTGTTGGAGCGGCAATGGCGGCAGATTCCTACTGGACACCTACAGAGATGAGAAGGCGCCGATGACATCTACAATTCTCATTTAGCGCGAGACGCATTTGGCGAGAGAACAAGAGAAGACCTTACTGGCTTCAGAGGAGGACGAGACCTGATGAAGTCCAGGATTAGCTCATGTGCGTCTTTCTTGACCGTTGGAGGGATGTCTCCCCCTACCTGTCAAGGAACAGAATACATCATTACTTATTGAATCCGTGACAATAAGACCCCTTTCACACTTGGTCCGCCCGTGCGTTAGCGTTAAAGCGTCGCTCGATTTAGCGGTGCTTTAGTGCTGTTTAAGCGGCGCTTTTAAGCCCAAAGAAGGGGTTAAAAACACATTCCTTGCAATGGGCAGGGGTGTTTTCGGAACGATGTATACATCGCTCCTAGACTGCCCCAAAGATGCCATTGCAGGACTTTTTCTAACGTCCCGCCCCGGTGTGAGAAGACTCAGGTTTACACATTCGGACGGCATGGGAGGCGGTTTTCAGGCGATATTTCTAGTGCAAAAAAGCCTGAAAACTGCCTCAGTGTGAAAGGGGTCCAAGACCAGCGACATCAACATTTATGTGTCCAGGGCCCTCATCACTACCAAATGTGGGTGCAACCAAAAGCCCCCCACTAAGGGCACTTTCACAGAGGTGTTCAGTTCTACAGCAGCCTTAAAAAAGTAACTCCATGTTCGTGGGGAAAAAAAAAAAAAAAAAAATCCAACATATACAATTGTGAACAACTCATATTGTAATTGGATGTTACTAGAAATTCCCTTTTCAATCTGCAGCTGCTGTCATTTTCTGTAATGTGGCCACCTGGAGGCGCTCTGTACACAGATGGTATACAGAACCCCCCCCCCCCCGAAATGTAATTTCCTGCTTGTGTGATTGGCTCACTGATTTCCCCGAAAGTCTGCACTAAGATAAAAGTCAGATTTTGGGCATCTCCTGCAACACAATTGTCACTTTTAGCGAGATAGTCCCAAAAGGGAAATCTAAAGGAATGCAGACCCTGCCACTTTTCTCATTAGAGCCATGCAGATGCAGCAGCTGATTAAGAATGACAAAGTAATTCCCATTCACATGGACACAGAGAAACACACAGCTATTTCTTCAGAGTAACAAAAGGAAGGAATCTGCTACAAAGTTTGTTACAATCCCTGCAATGTACAGACTGCGTTTCTATGGCGTGAACTGGTCCTTACTAAACCTGGGGCACGCAGGATCTGGTGCAGCTCTGCATAGAAACCAATCAGCTTCTAACCTCAGCTTCTTTAATTAAGCTTTGATAATAAAACCTGGACGCTGATTGGTTACTATGCACAGCTGCACCTGATTTTGCACTCTCCAGTGATAGTAAATCTCTCTCTATGTGTCCAAAGTCACATGACAAGTCACACAAGTGTGAATGAAGCCTTAACATATAATGTAAATATCAGACATGTGTGTATATGAGGCTTCCTCCAATCACTGACCTCACATGTGATAGATGGACTCTGAAGAGAACCTGTCCTGAGAGCAATGCAGGGCAACCAATGCGGATCTCGCAGTCATTTCCCTCATTGCTCTCAGTTGCAGTTTCCTGTAAACACGCACAGAGGAATGTTCGATTAATCTGTCAGTTTGGATAATGCGATGGACATTTCCGGGTACAAACCCTCAGAGAACGGGCACCCCCCCCCTTGACTCACCATGACCTTGCGTAGCTTGTAGTTGCGTGCCCGGATGTCTTGCATCAGCATCTCAAACGGAGTAAGTTGGTATTCGGTGGGCAGAGAGTTGAAGGTCTTGTCCCGCACCTTCTTCAGCTGCACCCCATGTCGCAGATCTCTCATCAGCTGCACCCACAAACGAGCCTGCAGGGCACAGGACACCACATGTGAGGCGCACAGCACCGAGTACATGGTCCCGCAGACGCAGACGTGCGTCATACATAAAAAATACTGCGTGACGCAGAGCACAGAACAGACAGCAAAACAGAGACCGAGACACGCCAGACGTGGGACAGCGAGATGGTGGGACATGGTGGTGTGCTCAGCACAGACCGCACTCAGCAATGGGTACACCTCCAGCATCTGCTCAGCAATGGGTACAACTCAGTGATGGGTACACCTCCGACATGTGCTCAGTGATGGGTACACCTCAGTGATGGGTACACCTCCGGCATGTGCTCAGTGATGGGTACACCTGCAGCAGGCGCTCACTTCATACTTAGATATGAGGCTGTCATATATCTCACACACTGAGACTCATATACCTGTCTGCTACCTGAGAGCTAGAACACCTGTGCAGGGCCAGCGTGGAGTGACCTTTGGGCGGGATCAAAGGACTGCTATCATAAAATCATTGCATCATAATTATCACATCCTAATAACTGTGATGAGAGGAGTCGGAGCATCAATTACTACTTTATCACTTCTTAATTGTTATCCACATCTTTTATATGCAAGCCAAGCTGGCCAGGAAAACTAGGACTGGGGGCGGGGCAGACGATTACACACAGGTGTGCTGTTGCTGCAGAAAGTTTAGTATTGTGAGCCAATGGGAGCGCCTCTGGCAGGGCTGTAGTTTGCCCCAGTTTCTGTAAAACCCCTTTAACACGGAATGCGCTGGGTGTTAGCACTAAAGTGCCGCTCGTCTTAGCTGCGCTTTTGCGTCACTTTTTGGCCGCTAGCGCCAAATGCAAGGCACTTTTAACCCCAAAAAAGGGGTTAAATACTCCCGTTTTGCGGCGCTTTCAAAGTGCAAAAAAAGAAAGGGCTGCCCACTCATTCCAACGGGCAGGGTGTTTTGGGAGGGCTAAATACACCGCTCCCACCCCAAAGATGCTACTTGCAGGACTTTTCGGAATGTCCCGCAAGTGCACCACCCCGGTGTGAAAAGTCACACTTGAATGAATGGAAGGCGGTTTTCAGGCACTTAGCAGAGGCCATTTCCAGCACTAAAACGCCTGAAAACTGCCTCCCATTCATTTGAATGAGTGCTTTCACACCGGGGCGGTCAGCATCTTTGGGGCGGTTTGGGAACGCTGTAAAAAGCCCCTGCTCATTGCAATGAATGGGCATCGCTTCCAAAGCACCTTAAAAAGCGCAGCAAAAAAATGTCTTTTTGGGTTCTTTTTAAGTTCACGCTGTCACAAGACCATAAAAAAAAAAAGCGACTCGCTAGCTCCCAAAAAGCACCACTTCATTTCAATGGGGACCTGCGTTTTTGTGTACATGTCATTGACCACAATACTTTGCATGTTTTTATCTTGGGGTGGGGTGTGATAGGTAGCACCACCTGTCACTCATTGAGATCAATAGGACTTCACCACAACCAGCTCAACACTTGGCTTGCAGTTGCAGCGCGGTCCTTACGTAAAAATGCTATTTGCCAATTTTAAAAAAAGTTTAAAAATCCCCCAAAAAACAGTCACCAGGAGACGCCTATCAGTTGCAGCTGTACTGCACTTTGAAAAGCAATCCACCATGGATCACTTTTCAGCCAGCAGTAAGCTGACCGCCTGTCTGAAATGACTTTGAGGCCCCCATTCACATTGACTGCAGCTTTGAAATCGTGCAACTTCATCTGAAATCGCAGGATTTCAAAGCCGCGTGCCAGTGCGACTTTGAAGGCTTCATACACAAATGTCTATTCAAGTCGCACCCAAAATCACCAAAAGTAGTGCAGGAACTAAACTGATGTGGCAACGCAAAGTCATCATCGCACTGATTTGAACGGTGCGATTGCCGGCAATGGGATGCGACCTGTCAAATCGCATGACTAGTCGCTCCAACTTAAATGGGGGCTAAAGCTGGATACACACTTTACAACTTTTGGTGTTTGATTTCCTTTAGATTTACCTTCAACTATGTAGTAGAAGGGCCGGCCTGATTGCAATACAAATTTAAAGAGTTTTTAGGTTTGACCTCCTATTATATGGTTTTGGTAAATCTGAAGAAAATTGTATAATGTGTGTCCATCTTTAGAGACCGTCCCATTGGTTGGAAAGTTTGGTCTGTATGAATGTGGAGAGAGAGATAACCCTCCAGGGTTGGTCAGAGGCTCTTTTCCTAGGTGACTGCCTGCCATTGATTTGTACACATCGGAGAACCTCTGCTTCTGATTGCACACACGCAGCGATTACAGCAAGAACCCCCCGATTGCTGCCGGTGGCCACCCCTGCCTGCGGGAGGCGAGGAGGCTGCTGTCCAGATATGGCCATTGTTTGTTGGCATCCTGTTGCTGTACTGCAGATCCAACATCAAGTTGTAAGTCAGCACTCGAGGCTGCAGGTACAATTGCAAGGTAAGTTGGCATCTGATGGGGAGGGAGGTGGGCAGAAGGATAAGTGTTGGATGGATCTCTTATCCTTTAACAATACAGAGAAGTGGTGGAGGGAAAGTGATGAGGTCCTGTAGGGTACCATCTTTCTAAATCAGGGCCAATCAATGCCAAGAGCTCCACCACATCTCCCCATGTTCCAGAGACATTCTCCATCACATCTCCCCACGTTCCAGAGACATTCTCCATCACATCTCACCACGTTCCACAGACATTCTCCATCACATCTCACCACGTTCCACAGACATTCTCCATCACATCTCACCACGTTCCAGAGACATTCTCCATCACATCTCACCACGTTCCAGAGACATTCTCCATCACATCTCACCACGTTCCAGAGACATTCTCCATCACATCTCCCCATATTCCAGAGACATTCTCCATCACATCTCCCCATATTCCAGAGACATTCTCCATCACATCTCCCCATGTTCCAGAGACATTCTCTATCACATCTCACCACATTCCAGGGACATTCTCCATCACATCTCACCACGTTCCACAGACATTCTCCATCACATCTCCCCATGTTCCAGAGACATTCTCCATCACATCTCACCATGTTCCAGAGACATTCTCCATCACATCTTACCACATTCCAGAGACTTTCTCCATCACATCTCCCCATATTCCAGAGACATTCTCCATCACATCTCACCATGTTCCAGAGACATTCTCCATCACATCTCACCACGTTCCAGAGACATTCTCCATCACATCTCACCATGTTCCAGAGGCATTCTCCACCACATCTCTCTATGTTCCAGAGACATTCTCCATCACATCTCACCACGTTCCAGCCATGAACATCCATCACTCCTCCTTACCCAGTCCGTTTTCTGCAGGTTCTCAAGTCCATCAGGCTCAGCTTCCTCCACCCGCATCTTTATCAGTATCTAGAAGAGCAATATCTGCATTAGCTTTGTGACTACAAAAAGTAAAGAGCCCGGGGTTATTTGAGACTATCAGGTGTTATCTGGAATTATCCCTTGTGATGCTTATATGTCTTTTTAATATGTAATTTAATAAAGATTTATGTATTTTTTTTACACAAATAGTCTGAGTTCTCAACAGCATATTTAAAGTCCCATTTTTGTGGTTTTATTATTTGTCTATCTCCATTTTGGGATGATGCCTATGAGAACATAAATAATACCCATAGATGGTATCCCACCCAGAACAGATTTCAAAAATAGTAAAAGTATACCTTGTTATCTTTATTTGGGGTTATTCTGTGCTATCTGATGTTATTTGGGGTTATCCAGTGTTATCCAGTGTTATCATGGGCTATCATGGTCTATCATGGGCTATCATGGGCTATCATGGTCTATCTGGGGAGTCATCCGTTTCCTCTCCATTCCTTTACCTCTTTGGCCTCCCGTATTTTATGAAGGAAAGCTTGAAGCTCCATGGTTTCTGCGAAGAGAGCCCTGCAAACCGCCTGGTAGTGGATTGGCGCCTCCTTGGGCTCTGGAAGGTGGGAGGCGCAGAAGCGCAGGACTGCCGAATAGCTGCGCACCACCCGAGGAGGACCTTCTTCATCCTCATCCTCGGTGCCCTCATAGCCCTCATCTGCCATGGAGCCTTCGGTTTCGCTGGCAGCCATGAGGTCAATGAGTTGCTCCAGTTGGGGGCTAAGCTCTCGCTCCTCGCTCTCATCCAGCCCCCAGTCCAGCGCTCGGTAGATGACAAAACCCAGGCATTGCACCATCTGTGGAAGGAAAGGAATGTTAGATGGGATAACGGCTTGGTGGGCATAGATACAGATATGTTATGACTAAGGCCTTATAGGCTGAAACGCGTCAAGTGACTGCATTTGTTTACTGTGGCTATTCAATAAAATGAAGAAATTTTAAGAGCAACAACCGGAGTGCGGATTGTTTTTTCCACATTACTCAGCCATCGCCTCTGGATCGAGCACTTAGGAGTTCTGCTATATGTGGTGTATGGGGAGTAGCACTGAACTTTCTCTTTATACCATAGATAGTCTTCTCTGGTTAAAGTGGACCATATGCTAAAATGTAAGATCGGCATATGTGGCTGCCCCCCTACCCCCACCCCCTGGTGGAAAAAAAAAGAAAATTAATTACAAATGTTCACCTTAAGTCCACGTTCACATTGGGCCAATTTGGCTTGCGGAGCCACACCGATTCCCAAAAGTAGTTCCTGTACTACTTTTGGCGACTTGGGGGGGGGCGATTTGAATAGACATCTGTGCAGGAACCCGCCCAGATATCTGTCCAATCACCCCCCAAAGTCGGACTGCATTGCCGGGTTGAAATTGATTGAAATCGGTTGTAATTCTAACCTGCCTCAGTGTGAACGTCGGCTAATTCTGTGTTCTTCTGTGATTTGCGACCCTCAACTTGCCCAGGATGCCGCAAGAAGATCCACTGATGTCCCATCGCCTAGGTGAACCCCAATGCGAGTCTTTTCTCCCTTCACTTCCTGTTTTAGAGCTAAAACAGGAAGTGAGAGAAAATCCCTCCAAAGTGAGAAATCCCAGAACTCGTGTCCCCATTGGTAGATTTCTCTCTATTACTGTTCTGGTGTCAACCCCTAACCTTTAGATTTTTATTTTTATTTTCAATATTATCAATAAACAGGACGGGACGGGGACACCGACAGTAATAACAACCTGACGGGGTCTAATCCACTCCAAAAAAAAAAAAAAAAGTTTTGCCTGTACTTCTACTTTAAATTAATATTAATTTGATCATTTTAATTTAATTAATGTTAAATGAATATTTTTTCCATGGACCCCGGACCCAGGCTGTGTCCCCAGTACAGCGGGGCGTCTTGCAAATTGGAGATGGCCAGTGAGGCAGCCCATTATAATGACAAGCTGTATAGAAGGTGTGGGGGATGGGAGGGAGTCGGGGAAACTCAACACGGCTTTTGGAGTTGTGGCCGGAGATTTGGGCGTAATGACAGACGCTGTTGCAGGCGTGTAAGACAAATACACTGTTACCATTAAAGGGTAACTCCACTTTCATGGGGGGTAAAAAAATAAAAAATAATAATCTATTATATACAATCGCTACACAAGTCAGATTGTAATTGAATGTTATTAAAAATGTGATTTCATTTTAAATCTGCAGCCGCTGTCATTTTCTGTAAAATCCCATGTGGCCACTTGGAGGCGCTCTGTACACAGATGGTATGAAGAACCTCGCCCCCCCCAGATATGTCATTTTCTGCTTGTGTGATTGGCTGACTGATATTCCCAGAAGTCTGCACTGAGATACAAGTCAGATATTGGGCATCCCCTGCAACAGAAATGTCATATTTTGGGGAGGTACTCCCAAAGGGAAATCCCTTCTAAAGGGATGCAGACCCTGCCACTTTCCTCATTAGAGCCCTGCAGGTGCAGCAGCTGATTGGTAATTACAAAGTCTCTCCCATTCACAGTCACTCTGCACATTGACACAGAGAAACAAACAGATATTTCTTCAGAGTAACAAAAGGTAAGAATCTGCAACAAAGATTGTTACATTCCCTGCAATGTAAAGAGATCACCCAGAGGGGGGAGGGGTTTATTCCCCGCAATGTACAGAGATCACCCAGAGGGGGGAGGGGTTTATTCCCCGCAATGTACAGAGATCACCCAGAGGGGGGAGGGGTTTATTCCCCGCAATGTACAGAGATCACCCAGAGGGGGGAGGGGTTTATTCCCTGCAATGTACAGAGATCACCCAGAGGGGGAGGGGTTTATTCCCTGCAATGTACAGAGATCACCCAGAGGGGGGAGGGGTTTATTCCCTGCAATGTACAGAGATCACCCAGAGGGGGAGGGGTTTATCCTTAACAAAAGTGGAGTTACTCTTTAAGGTAACAGACCATTAATAGTAAATTATCAGTTCACTGCCTCACCATAATTTCTTGATGTGGATCAATGTACCCAACAATAAACATACATTAATAAATACCCAAGGAAAGAGCTCTGGGAAAAGAAGGTACTCTTTAAACATCCATTTAGTGTTAGTTTTCACAAAACTTTATTTATTCAAAAAGTAAAACAGTAAAAAAAAGAGAAATAATAGTAATTGCATATAAACCTCTAACATCATTTATGGTGGATATTTATATGCAATTACTATTATTGCTGCTTTTTTACTTTTTAAATAAATAAAGTTTAGTTAATAGTAACATTCTATGGATGTTTAAAGAGTACCTTCTTTTCCCAGAGTTCTTTCCTTGGGTATTTATTATATACAGTATACTATTGTAGCGATGTGCCCCATTCTGGTTTGGATATTAGTACTTTAAGACCTCCATCTTCTATCTGTGAGTAGCCTGCGGTGTGTATTATTATTATTATTATTATTTTATTAGTGTTTTATTTTCATTTTATTTTTTATTAGTACTCTAGGACCACCATCCTCTGTGTCAGTGAACATCCTGCAGGTTGTATTATGCTGAAGTGGGATTTCTTGGAAATAGAACGATCGGATTCAATGCACTGGGGACCCAAAACCACAAAGCAATTACCCTATTATTTAACACGGATTAAAACCCAGAATAATAACCGGCGTGACCCAAAACTGCTGATACAGGAAGAAAATTCAATGTTTCTGCTCTGGAAATACACTATACACAAGGTCCATAAAGACATGGATGAGCGAGTTTGGGGTGGAGGAACTTGACTGGCCTGCACAGAGTCCTGACCTCAACCCAATAGAACACCTTTGGGATGAATTAGAGTGGAGACTGCGAGCCAGGCATTCTCATCCAACATCAGTGCCTGACCTCACAAATGCGCTTCTGGAAGAATGGTCAAACATTCCCATAGACACCCTCCTAAACCTTGTGGACGGCCTTCCCAGAAGAGGTGAAGCTGTTATAGCTGCAAAGGGCGGAGCCAACTCAATATTGAACCCTCCGGACTAAGACTGGGATGTCATTAAAGTTCATGTGTGTGTAAAGGCAGGTGTCCCAATACTTTTGGTAATTTGGTGTATGTATACTGGATGAAGGGAACTCTGTACAATCAATGTAAACCCGCAGACTGATGATCCGCTCCATCTGAGGTCTGATAGTAACTTGTCCAATCGGGAACGTCGGTCTTGGTACTATAAAACAACACCCCTAAAATGCAAATCTCATCGGAGCTCAGGGCTGGCGATCGGTCAGTGAGCAGTGCATTGTGGGAGGCCGGTACCAAGACTGAAGTAAAAACCACCCCCCGGGGGGTGGAATGTGGTGTGGCCTCCGGTACGGCTCGGCGCGGTGATGCCTTGGCACCCTCCTAGGACTGGTCCCTTCACATGCAGTACTACAAAACGACAGACAGAGGGCGCCCCAGCCTAGCGCATTACCTTCCTATACACTTTACTAGTAAATAAAAACAAATAATATACTCACAGACACTGATGGGGGTAGATTTACTAAGATTTGCGAGTGCAAAATCTGGTGCAGCTCTGCATAGAAGCCAATCAGCTTCCAGCTCTTATTGTCAAAGCTTCATTCCACAAGCTGAAGTTAGAAGCTGATTGGCTGCCATGCACGGCTGTGCCAGATTTTTTTTTTCTGCCAGTAAATCCCTTCTACAACCCACTTCCTGTTTCTTGTCTGGTCATCAGCCTAGGCCACAGGCGTCAAACTGGCGGCCCTCCAGCTGTTGCGGGAACTACAAATCCCATGAGGCATTGCAAGGCTGACAAGGCATGATGGGACTTGTAGTTCTGCAACAGCTGGAGGGCGGCCAGTTTGAATCCCCTGGCCTAGGCTTATGACATCATTCACAGCGCTCTCTCTCTCACTGTCGTGAGAGAGTTTACCAGGAAGGGAGGTGGGATGAGTCATAAGAGGGCCAATGAGAGCTGCAGAGCTGGACCTGTGCCTCTGTGTAAATCCAGGACGTGAACAGGCAGCAGCTTCAGCTGCCCACAGTTAAAATGGCTGCAGCAGTGGAGGGAGATTTTTGCAGCATATTTGGCAAGTACAGAATCCCAGTATATATAAAATATAATATGCAAAGTGGTCGGAGGGAAGCTTCAGAATGGCAAAGATGTTTTTATTACAATTTATGTGAGCAGACTGGAGTTCCTCTTTAATCTGGAGCTGTCCACTGCAGTACCTCTATTTTTCCACAAGATGTCCTCAGTGTCAAATGAAGATACACTATGAATGAATAGAGGGCAACTTTACCCCCAGTGCCTCTCAACCTCGGTCCTCAAGTCCCCCCAACAGGCCATGTTTGCAGGTTTTCCTTCATCTTGCACAGGTGCTTTAAATCAGAGTCTATGGCTTGGTATTTTGGACAGCTATTTTATCTAAGAGAAATTCACAAAACATGTCCTGTTGTACCTGAGGACGGGGTTGAGAACCACTGCTTTACCCTAAGGCAGGGGAGGCAACCTGGGGGCCCTCCAGCTGTTGCAGAACTACAAGTCCCATCATGCCTCTGGGAGTAATTGTAACTGCCAGCCTTGCAATGCCTTATGGGAAATGTAGTTCCAGAACAGCTGGAGGGCCCCGTGTTGCCTCCCCCACCCAAAGGGAGCAGAAACAGAGGATTGCGTAATAGGCAAAGGGCCAGAACACCCAGCAGGTGATGCGACCAATCTGAAGACATCTTGCCCTGTGTGTGGGCACCTCTAGGTATATACCATCGATTGCCTTCAGTACAGGAACTCTTTATAATAACCTTTCATATCAATACAATAACAAAGAAAACTTTCCTGATCCAAAATCTCTGAGGGTCACACCTTACCCTAACCCAGTGTTTCTCAACTCCAGTCCTCAAGGCGCCCCAACAGGTCGTGTTTTCAGGATTTCCCTCAGATGAAACGGCTGTGATAATTACTAAGGCAGTGAAACCGATCAAATCACCTGTGCAAAATAATGGAGAGCCTGAAAACATGACCTGTTGGGGCGCCTTGAGGACTGGAGTTGAGAAACACTGCTCTAACCCATCGCATGGAGCTGAATTCTTTTTCCACCGCCTGGATTACAATCACATTTATATATTTCTAGACACAAGATGGACATCACAGCTTTGCAGCAATCGATTCGCATGCTGTGCACTCCTGTACAGTTCAGATGACACACCCGTCCATTCATAAAGATGGTGAATGCAACACCCCCCCCCCCCCTCCAAAAATCATCTCCTCAGTCATATCTGTTTTTAGCTCTTACCTGAGTCTCTGTGATTGATGAAAATGGGTGGCGCCCTCCTCCGGGGTCTCTGGGGAGAGAACACACAACATATATATTACAGAGGGATGACTGAGCTCAGAGAAAAGCACTTTACATCAGTCCCAGGCCGGGGGGGCTCCGCAGCATGCGGGACTTCCATACCCCGGGGGGCTCCGCAGCATGCGGGACTTCTATACCCCCGGGGGGGCTCCGCAGCATGCGGGACTTCCATACCCTGGGGGGGCTCCGCAGCAATGCAGGACTTCCATACCCCGGGGGGCTCCGCAGCATGCGGGACTTCCATACCCCGGGGGGCTCCGCAGCATGCAGGACTTCCATACCCCGGGGGGCTCCGCAGCATGCGGGGACTTCCATACCCCCGGGGGGCTCCGCAGCATGCGGGACTTCCATACCCCGGGGGGTCCGCAGCATGCGGGACTTCTATACCCCGGAGGGCTCCGCAGCATGCGGGACTTCCATACCCTGGGGGGGCTCCGCAGCATGCGGGACTTCCATACCCCGGGGGGCTCCGCAGCATGCGGGACTTCCATACCCTGGGGGGCTCCGCAGCATGCGGGACTTCCATACCCCGGGGGGACCGTCCTCTGAAAATGGATCAGGACTCTGCTGTTCCCTATGCTGTAGGGACTGTCCATCTTGAACCCCACTGTTACAATCACTCCTCTTTGGGAAGCGTATTTTTATCAGTCAGCACTTATTGTAGTTATTATCACCGTGTTTTACTTAGTAAAGCATAGTCAAGTTCTTCCACCCCAAACTCGCTCATCCATGTCTTTTCCAAAAAAATAATAAATGCGCCCCCATTAATAACCTAAAAAACGTGAACTGGACACAGAGAAACAAACCGATATTTCCCCGGAGTAACAAAAATTAGGAATCTGCAACAAAGTTTGTTACAATCCCTGAAATGTCCACGGATCACCCAAAAGGGAGGGGGGGGGGGTCTCAACAAAAGTGGAGTTAGGCAGGTCATACATGATTCCAATCTCGGCCAGTTCCTGCTGAACCATATGAACCGTGTATGGCAGGCTGAATGTACCAACTTGATCTGACTTGGGCAGTGCCAGGACAAAGTCATCTAGAGCCCAGGGCAAATATGCCAAACTGTCCCCCCCCAAGATGTATGAGCATTACGTGTCAGCACAAATCCCCCCCAAAAACTAAAAATATAACCACAATCTTTATGCTTACCAACTAAGCATAAATCCACCCTCCTCCCAGTACAAATCCCCCCCTCCTGCTGAAAACCCCCCTCTCAGCACAAATATTTGCCCCCTATCCCCCTTCCAAGCTCAAATCCTCTCTCTCCCCAAATCCCACCAGCTCAACCCCCCCCCCCCAAAAAAAAATCACCCCCCTAGCACAAATCCTCGACCCCACAAATTTTCCCCCCAAACACGAATCCTCTCCTCCCACTCCAAATCCCACCTCTCAGCCCCCCTCCTAGCACAAACCCCCCACCCCCAAATTTACCCTCCTAGCACAAATCCCCCACCCCCAAATTTACCCTCCTAGCACAAATCCCCCCCCCAATCATCCCCACTAGCACAAATCCCCCCCCCCAATTTCCCCTCCAAGCACAAATACCCCCCAATCATCCCTACTAGCACAAATTACCCCCCCCCCCTAAAAAAAATGTTTCCCTCCTAGCACAAATTCCTTCCCCTTATAACACCTCTTCTAGTACAAAACTCCCAAATTCCCCCGCCTAGGGCAAATCTTCTTCCCACATCCCCCCCCCCTCCCAACCCAAATCCCCTCGAATCACCATTCCTAGCCCAGCCCTCTAATTTCCCCTCCTTGAACAATTCTTATCCCCTCTCACCCTCCAACTTCCCCCTTCCAAACAAATCCCCCCCCTCCAATCTCCTTGTGGTGCCCACCCCACCACCTCACATGATACCACAGTGCCCAGGGCAGCCTCCCCTTCTGCCCACCCCTTGTCCCGGCCCTGGACTTGGGTGCATCCAGCATGCAGGGTTTTACCTGCGATTATCACTAACACCTTCTATAGCTGCTAGCAATAATCACTGTCTTCTCCCGGCAGGGACGGCTCCCCCCCCCCCCCCCCCAGCTGGGGGGATATACAATGGCCCAGCAGAAGGGATTCCCCCATCAACACTGTCTGTGATAATGGGGAAAAGAGCAAATTTCTTTCCTGCAGGAAGACATTTTCTCTGTGAATGGCCGGCCTTACTCTTTAACTTGCTCGATTAGGCCAAGCTGGCCAATACAAAGCACATGCATGCGCTGCTTTCAGTGAATCTGCTGACTCACAGATCTGCAGTAAGAGAGCAATAAAGTACATCCATTGTGAGCAGGAAGCCGAGTCTGTATCTGTAATGAGCAAACATCCCCGCCCTGTACACAGATCTGCAATCTATATATACATAGCAGCACTCATTGTTACATCAAAAAAGAGAACTCCGAGGTACAACATTCATAGAAGACGCAAAACACAAAATAGTAAAAGAAAAAAAAAATGTATGATGTAATTTGCTGGAAAATGTGTGAAAATGTCATCAATATTTTCTAAAAATAGATACACAAGAAGAGAGAGAGATAGAGAGAGAGGGGGGGGGAGAGGGGGGAGAGGGGGGGAGAGAGAGAGGGGGAGAGGGGGGGAGAGAGAGGGGGAGGGAGAGACAGAGAGAGAGGGGGGAGGGAGGGGGGGAGAGGGAGAGAGAGAGGGGGGAGAGGGAGAGAGAGGGGGGATAGAGAGAGGGAGAGAGAGAGGGGGGGAGGGAGGGGGGAGAGGGAGAGAGAGAGAGAGAGGGGGAG